>JABWIB010002480.1:47412-61134 GCA_016617825.1 Platyplectrum ornatum | reverse complement strand
TTCCCCTTTGGGATTTTTTGTATTGGCTTTTGGCCCTTTTTTTCCTCGTTGCTTGTTAAATAAACTGAATTGCAGCGGGGGTTGCAGGGAGGAGGAGCGTGCAGCTCACAAAAAAATTAACCAGTTAAGTGCCCACTCCTACCTGGCCCNACACAACCCCATTGTACCAGTGTCCCCCAGATGATCTTCAGAGAAAAAGAGTTAACGGTGAGTACTAAACTCCTCTTTTTATACCCATCATGCCCCCCAGTCCTGCTTTTTTTTTGTTTTTTACAAGCTGGGGAATTTGCTAGGGCTAATTTTTGGGGTAGGGCTTATTTTGGACGGTTTTACAAAAAAAAGGGTAATGCTTATTTTCGGGGTAGGTCTTATTATCGGGAAAACACGGTATAGAATGTAAGCCTGCGGGCAGGGCCCCCTTCACCACCAAGTCTGTCTGATACAAATTGTACAGCGCTACATAATACGATGGCGCTATATAAAACAGACTGCTCACTTGTGTTGCTGATGATATTTGATGTTCTAATCCTTCATTTACCAATACATTTCTTTCTTTTCTCAGGTGTATCACTGCTTTCTCTACTGCTGCCTCAGGGTATAGTTATTATCACTATGGACAAAAAACAGTTAAGGTTCTGAACAATAAATAAATTGGATGTATCTGGGCACCATTATATCGAGGACTCACCGTCTCTCCAGTGTAACAGATGATTTGTCATATAAGGCTCATGCTTTGGATTTCAGTTGATCAACATTAAATTTTTTTTTTCTAAATTAATATTCAATATTTGAATTTTACTATAATAAACATGATGAATGGAGAAGTTGGTGGAATCACGGATGTTAATCAGCTGTCATGCTTTAATCCACATCTAATTAATATTTGGTGGCGTATGATGAAGGGGTTGTGTATATTCCCTATTGAGGATTTTGTATACAAATAAAAAACGAAGCACAATATATATGGATGTTATGTTATGTACGTGGACAATACAAGCAGAGGTTTAGGCCTGGAATATATATATTTTTTATTATTATTATATTTATTATTATTCACTAAATTTTGGGAATAAAAAAGTGGAGACGTGTGTACATCTCCCACGCTCAAGTGCAAAAGCTTAAATCGATGCATTCATATGTTTCAGTAGGGAACATATAGATGTGACACTTTATAACGTTTCTAAAGTACTGCCATGGCGCAGGATTTATTCTGAGAGCATGCTATTCTGCTTTCACTCCATGCTGTCAGTAGCTCTGAAAAATTGCAGTTCCNACAGTAACAGCTAGGTGGCGATCAATGCAGAAGATAACCATTGTCATTGGCAGGACACCCTGTGTGCTGTTACACATTACTGCAGCCTTTTCACACATTTCCTGAACTCTACATGTGGTGGAGCCCGCGACATGGCAGTATATTAGAAGTGTTATAAAGGCAAACCATGGCATACATCAGCTGTTATTGTTTGCACTCAAGGAAAATAGCTTAAAGGACACAAATTTGCCCATGGTCTATTCATTCATTTAAATGAACATTTTTGTATAACCTGTACACTAAATGCAGATAATAAAGTACCAGTATGTGTAGGATGAAAGACAATCCACTTTGGTATTTGCAGTTGAATGCAAAATAATTTATTTACAAAATAGCAAAATAAATACATAATGAACAGTATGTAAATCAGTCATGACCATTGGAGTCACATTATTGTGTCACTTCTTGTTTCCGCTGTTCCTCGTTTCTCTTTCACAATTCCCACCCGCAATGAATAGTGGCCTCCCCTTCCCCCTCTTCCCTAAGAACTATTAGTTAAACACAAAATCAGATGCTTTTGCCTAAGTCTGGATCACGCCCTTTGCAGGTGATGAACTTAACTTACAATGGGACTACGATTTCATTTAACTTCCCTTTCTCTAGTCTTTAAATAAACAGTGGTACAATGGTAAAGGGGGTGTCTGTTTTTAATGATACCTTATAGCACAATCATCAAACTAAAATAGAGAACGTTATCTGGATAATCAATATGACAAAAGGACCCTGTGAGCACGGGATGCATTATGCTACCAGCTACTAAAGCTGGGTACACATCAGCATGTTGGGGCTCTTTCCAGATGATCAGCTGATCACACCATCGACTGGAAGACCACTACTAACCATGTGCAGGCTTCAGTGGTTTTACAATCCCACAATGCTTTGCTGCTGTAATAGGCTGCAATAGCACACTCGTCCACCAGATGGCTCTCTACTTAATTTTCAATGGGAATCGTTGCTGGGAGGATCGTGTGCACAGTACACACTGCAGTTTTCTGCAGACATAGATGATCAAAAATATTAGGAGCTCCTAACTTTTCAAACGACTTTAACAGATCAGATCTGCTGAATGGGTCCTTTATCTGTTGATTGGAAAAATTTTCTTTCTGATGTGTACCCAGCATAAAACTAAATGACAATACATCAGCTACTAAAAAAATTATCTACAGTGATCCATAGCATAGCATGTTCACATGTGCATACATTTTATACACATAATAGATTTAAGGATACGGAACATGGAATGCTGCAGGCTTGTATATGACAGTTTGCTATTTTACTTGATGACAGGTGCACAGAAGATGGTGCCTTGGATAGCCTACATACTGTTCTTGTCTGGTTTTTGAGGGATCCTACCCATATGGTTTCCTATTACTGATTGGAATTCATGTAAGGGATTCTGTCGCCATGCTCATGTTGTATCAGTTGGGTCAAGCTCAGCCAGAACCCGAACTGCTGTCAGCAATGTCATAAGGACTATTGTCAGCCACTTCTAATATGATATGTCAGTGGACTTGATACAGACTTACTATTAAACTTACAGTTCGATAGTACGTAATAGTTCAATAGTACGTAAGTCTGGATTCAGATGAATGTAAGTGAGATTAAACGAAACTAACAAAAAAACCACAATTTTGTGATCGGTCACTCACTGCTATTTTTGGACAAATCTAGATTTCCATATTGTTTGTAAAACTAACGCGTTTCAGACATCAGGTGTGTGTAGGGGTAGGTGAACCTTCACATAGCACCCTTTCTAGACTTATGATCTCTCCCCATATTACTATATGACTCACTTCTCATTAGATCCAAATGTATGTATTGTTTTTAAAACCAATGTACGTGCGTGTGTGTATGCGAGATGCACATACCACCCATTTCAGACTTACAGTCCCTCCCCATATTAACTGCCGATTGTATCTGATTGGATTCATCAGTGATTTTGTATTGGATGTTAAAACACATTTTAATGATATGACGGGATAGTCAGGTGGTATTCAAATGCAGGGTTCTTATATGATACAAGATGTGTATCATATTGATTTACCACATTGTTTTTACATGTCTTGTACAGGTACACAGATAGTATACCAATGGTCACTAAAAATAACCCACCTAAAGCACTTAATACGGCAAGTATAAGGATGTAACTTGGCTTGGTGTTAAATTCTGCACAAGGAGTTTTTAAGGGGGCATTTTCTGCTGCACTGGGTCCTTTCTTATTCCAGGCCACTACGCATACCTTATATGTTGTGAATGGCGCTAGGTTGTACAGTGTGTATTGTCTCATTGTTACATAAATGTTGTCGACAGTCTCATTTTGTCCTCCTTTGGACTGATACACGAGCTGGTACTTTCCAATAACTGAGTTTGAGGAACACCAACGTATCTGTGCTGATGAGTCTGTTATCTCAGATACTTCTGTCAAATATGGTGAATCTGGAAGGGTATCTTCTCCCGAAAGACCAGGGCATAAGCATGGTTCCACTTGCTGGAGCTCCATGCAGGATGTCTGAAGGTGTCTACAATGATCATAGTCACAAGCTTTGAATTTTGGGGTGTCCTTGATAGTTGTCACTTTGGGCTCTTCCTCATCATAATCTTCAGGATATTCTCGAGGAATTTCAGCCTGTTCCTCATTGGAGCTGTCATTCTCAAGAAGGGACTGTCCAGATCCTGCTTTTGTGGAACTAGTGGAGCTTAGGAACCTTGTAGAAGTCTCCAATGTGGACATCAGCGTAGGTGAACTTGTGTACTTTATTCCGCCTGAGGATTCACCTACAACAGTAGTGGCAAGCGTACTGCCTTCGGTCACAACCACACCTTGATGTACTGTGCCAGTTTTCTGGGTGACAAAAGTTTCTATCTTAGGGGATGAAGTTGTGGAGTTTGAGTCGAAGGATGTGGTTTTAAAAACGGTGATACTATCTGGAGGAAGGTCTTTTTGTCCTTTGTTTGATTTTTGCGTAGACACCAGCGACTCTTTTGTGGATTCTGCTGTAGGAGACAGACTTATAATTGTTGAATTTGGTGTCACAGAATCTTGGGTGTCATTATTTTCATTTAGATTTTTTAGCAGACACAGCTCCCGTAGTTGTAGAATTGAAATGTCTGATTCATTTTGTTCATGGTTGATGCAGAAAGGTTCATAAAGTCTAAATAATAAAGCAACACGTCATATTACATATATTAAAGCTTCTTAAAAATATATATATATTATAAACAAATAGTAGATCAAAGAATGTTCTCACAATCAAGAGACATTAACAATGAGACCTACAGGGAGCCTGATACATAACATGTATGTATCAGGCTCCCTGTAGGTCGCATTGTTAATGTCTCTTGATTGTGAGAACATTCTTTGATCTACTATTTGTTTATGTTTATACTGAGGAGGGCATTTATAAAGGTCCACAATCTGAGATACTCTAAATAATTTTGAATATATATTAATTAAAAATATATAGCTCTATAAATAGCAATGCTTTTAATTATATGTATAGTATCTGAATAGACCATATTGGAGGCTCATGATGTGTTGGGCGTATATTGTTAGATACAAAGTTAAATGCAGCTTAAACTCCATTTAGTGAAGACTTCTCAGCATCAATAACGTTTATTTACACCAGGAAAGGTTAGGTTCAGTGTCTTGTTCAGTAGCTATGGATCTGTCTAATTGGATAATATAAAATACTAATACTTTTAAATGGATCTGATTTATCTAGATATCCAAAGGGATGAAGTATATGGATTCTCGGACCTGGTTCATTGCTGCGTCTCCGCCAGCCAGATCGGCTTTGAATAGCACCGAGTCGGGCGCAAAGCCTGACACTGTGCCCTTGCGACTCCACCATATGTTAATGAGAAAAGGGGCTTTCCATGCCCCTTTTTTCATTTCCATGTGCGCTTTTAGCAGGGCTAAGCCTCTCTCTGAGCTGTATTCATTATATTGCGTATCTGGCGGCCGCACGCTGCAGCCCCCAAAAACTTAGAATGCTTTACCTCATGCATACTGGAAGATACCACTTTCCTTAGCCCCCTTCCCCATGCATATGGGAATCAGTATATTTAGTCTTTTTAGCTGGCTGAACCCAGTCCTTACGGTACTATTGAAATGCTTTCCCTTGTCAATGTGTATTATTAATACACACACCATCCCTTCCAGCCAGGGCCGGCGCGCCCATTAGGTGAACTTAGGCGTTCGCCTAGGGCGGCTGGCCGAGAGGGCGGGTGGCAAGGCGGGCAGCCGAAGGAATAAAAAAAAATATTAACAAGAAAAAAAAATAAATGAAAATTATTTTTTGAAAAAAAGTAAAAACCGAGAGGGTGGCCAGCAGTCATCCCGCCGCCTCCTCGGTAATGTTCAAGCAGCGAGACGTCATAACGTCATGCCGTGTGTTGTGACGTCACGGGGGCCGCGGTGCTAGGTCTGCCTAGGGCGCCCCCAGACCTAGCACCGGCCCGGCTTCCAGGCCAGAAAACATTGCAATTATTATGGAACTGTACTAATCGCCTTTGATCGCCTATGTGCACTTTAAATTACAATCGTTTTCAGCACCTAGAGCATGGAAAACGCCACTCTATTGTATGGTCTGGATCCAGTCGATTATTATTTTTATTTTTTTTATTTTATTTTACAATATACCCAGAAGTTTTTTTTGATCCTCAACAGAAGGATTATTTTAAATGAAATGCTTAAACATTTACCACTTACTATGATGACCTGTAAGTCATAGGATGGATATTATGCTGCCTTTTACAAGTCTTTCAAGTGAAACTCCATGGCCTAAATTTACTAAACTACGGGATTGGAAAAGTGGGGATGTTGCCCATAGCAACCAATCAAATTTGAGTTCACATTCTCAGTATGTAAAATGAAACTGAAAGCTTGAATCTGATTGGTTGCTATGGGCAACATCCTCACGTTTCCAATCTCGCAGTTTAGTAAATTTAGGCCCATCAGCTGATTTGATGTTAGGGTTTTTCTCATACTGCAAGCCAGAGTTTCACCATCTTTATACATTAGGGGGCTGATCCAGAGTTGCAATTACTCCTTTTTTAGGTACAAGTGTAGACCTTAGCAAAACCATGTTGCAATGTGAGGGGTTGCAAATTCATTTTAATTCTAATTCATGCAGAGAAAACACTTTTGCACAAAGATCTCACAAACTGCATAGCTTTACTCTCTAATTCTGTTTTCATAGTTTAAACTTGCCCCCCCTGCAGTTTAGTGTTTGGTTTTGCCCAGGGCTACACTTGCACCTGTTTTACCCTTAAACCTAAACTTTATACCCTATATTGTTAAGGTAGGTACACAGTGGTAGTTTAAACTCACAATCCACCTTCTTAGTTAGTGCAATGTTTACACACTACTCTCTAGTTTCCTGTGAATCGTTTACAAACTTGTTTGCGAGAAGTCTTTGCTGCAATCTTTGTGCCATTTACAGAGCTATATTTATAGATTCCCCACATTGTTTTCCTATTACCTGGTCAGCAGTATATTGACGTTGTCTGAAAACAGCCATTCAAGTTCACAGGCGCAGTTTAGCGGATTACCACTGACGTCAATAGTCAAAGAACTCGATGTGATATTCCAAAAGGGAAAAGTTGTCAGGCTGCAACTGTTTCAGAAAAACAAAAGATAATAATTATGAAATTAATTGTATAAACAAATGTTAAAAACGGTAATAATGGCATATTGTATATTAGGGCTCGAAGTGGGGATGTATATACCATACCGTCATCTCGATTCCCTGCCCAAAAGTAAAGCCCCAAGCCTGGATGGGTTTCCCAATAAATTTTTGCTATTTTGGATATATATATATTAAACTCTCCCCCCACTAAACCACTAAGGCCTCCACTGTCTGCATATTATTGAGATATTTATCTCAACCTGGAAATTGCCCTCCTGCACTTCTACTCTGTGTCCCTCCCTAAGGCCCATTGGCCTAAAACCTCATCATACCATGGAGATGCTGGGCGCCCCATACTCCACTAAGTCCTCCTCCCTGCTTATCAAATGGCTGAAATGGTCTGGATTCTTGGAGAGTGACCCTGCTGTTTGCCCTGCTAGCTCTTTTCATTGGTTGTGAGATTTCTGACCACTCCAGACTCTCTGGGGCCAATTCAATTCTCGTTTTAAGACGTGAAAAAGTGGTCATGCGGTAGCCAAAACCAGCTACCTCAATGAGCCGCGAGTTGCCGCAATAAATCCCCCTTACGCAAACAGCATAAGGAGGCGTGATAACAATTGAATTGGCCCCTCTGATACTGTTGGAGACGCCAACCCTTCAGCTGATGTTCGGAAATGTACCCCTTTCTGTGTATAATCTGAAGACATTACTAACATCAGAGATAAAAATAGTCTCCAGTCGACTGGATTACATACACTATACATTTACATTCAGTACAAGGTAAAGCCAGATAAACATAGACACGTACTTATGAAAAGACAGATACTGCAGCTCTGATCCCTTTTCAAATATCTCTGTCCGGACATAACGGAGAGACCTGGATCCATCACAGTTTAAATGCTTCAGATGAGGAAACCATGTCAGCAGCTCCTCTTCCAGACTCTCCATCTGCACCATATTCTTCATGTTAAGAGTCTGCAAGTTTGGTAAATCTTTGGCCCATGTTTCATTAACTAAAAATACATAAAAAATTGAATAAAAATATTTAATGTTCCTAAAAAACAAGATGCAAGTTTCATTAAACTGTATATTTCAGACAAGAGGTGTGGGCCCAAAATGGTCAGAGGGCCATTTATTATTTGATTACTCTCAATAGGGGCAGAAAAAAATAAATTTCGCCTGGAGTCAAGGGGGTATATTTACTAAGCGGTGAGATTGCAGTGAGATTGAAAAGTGGGGATGTTGCTCATAGCAACCAATCAGATTTGAGTTCACATTCTCCAGTGTGTAAAATGAAACTGAGAGCTTGAATCTGATTGGTTGCTATGGGCAACATCCCCACTTTCCAATTTCACTGCAATCTCACCGCATAGTAAATATATCCCAAAGACTGTTAGCTCTATTTATAAAAATTGGAATTAGGCAATAGTTTTTAATGAAAACTGTGGGCTAATGTCCATATGGGCATATACAGAGCCAGATTAAGGCTTTCTGCAAAACCAAACCAACCCCTCTCCCCCACCCGCTCCTGGTATTAGCCATCCACTGCAATCCCCAATGCCACAACCTATTGGTAGAAGAGACTCCTGATTGACCATAACCCATAGTAATCACTCTCCTCTTGTGGGTTGTGGCCAATCTGGAGCCCCTGTTCCTGATTGGCCAAGGCAGTGAGGCATTGGAGTGGGGAGTGATTACTAGTGGCGAAGGGGGGCATTGTGGAGTTGGATCATGGGGCCTAGGTGACTACCTACATGACCTATGCCTAGGGCCGTCTATGCCCGCAGTTTAGTAAAGGCCTAGTTCTCAGATGGTCGGAGGTGACACCCAAGCACACTCACATGTAGTTCTAATAATTTCCCCCATCTTCAGTACTAATATATACAACTTTAGTTTGCTGTAAAGGTATGTCATTATTGTATTTTTGATTTACCTCTGGTAAGGTAGGTTCCACTCAGATCAAGATACTCTAATGAGTCAAGCTTCCCATCTGTTGTGTTGAGTGCAAACGCTGACTCCTCAATGTGTTCATTTGAGTTTTTCCCAATTAAAGTATAAGATAAGTCTAGAACTTTCAGTCTTGGAAAGCAGGAGAAGGCAAATGCATGAATGTGTGATATTGGGTTTCCTTTCAGGTACAGCAGTTTGATCTTCTTGAGTGAAATGCATTTTGGAACCACTGTTAACTGATTATAACTTAAGTCTAATGACAGGAGGTTACCCAGTACATGGACTGTCCAGTGGAGCTCTGAGATTTTGTTGTTGGTTAGAATTAAGGCGGACAGCTCAGAAAAGTTAGCTACATCTTGCTCACTGATTAATGTTAAGTTGTTGAAGCTCAAATCCAGAAGTTTTATTGTCCCGGACAAACATACTGGGAACACATGAAGGTTTTTATGGGTTAGGACACATGATTCATCACGCGTTTCACAACACAGAGTTTGAGTGACGTTTTCTGCTTCTGTCAGATCTTTGGACACAGTGATGGTCGGATCCGTGCTGTTGAGTAGGGAAGCTGACGTTCCCACCTGGATGATAAGCAGCAACAAGTGGAGCATTTTCTTTTAAACGTTTCCTAATAAATACATAAAATAAAGGTATGAATAGGGTAAGATGCAAACAGTACATTTCCTTATTCTTATTTTGCTTGTGACAGATTTCAGCATGCAGCTGTAGCTGAGCCATACATAAAAGCACCTTTATTTATTACCTTTTTTATTTTTATTCGTTATACTGTATTTAATGACATTTATCCAGGCCAGATTCAGCTTTTCACTCTCATGACTATTACACTCTCATGGGCAAAACCATGTTGAATTGCAGGGGAGGTAAATTTAATTAGTTGCAATCAGAATAACAAGTGACAGCTGATATTTCCTAGTCCTAGTCTAATAACAGTGTAACAGTAACGCTGGTCAGTATCTGTGTGCAACATGCAACAATAAAGTATTCTCCCTGCATGCAAACCCTGACATTAATTTTACCCCCCTGCAATTCAACATGGTTTTACCCATGAGAGTGTAACTCATGAGTGTAAGTCATGAGAGTGAAAAGTTGAATCCAGCCCATTGAGACAATTGTTCTGACATTGAGACAATTGTTCTGTGTGGCTGAACCAGGGTTAGGGAGTATGGGGCAAAACCATGCTGCAATATAAGGGATGTCAAATGGTAATTGTAGCAGAACTGCATAGTTTTATATTCAATCTGTAAATTAGAGTAACGCTGGAAACCATCTCAACTCTAATTCTGTTTTCAAAGTTTAATCTGCCTTACATATGCCTTACTCTACATGTAACCTAGGGTAGGTTATGAGGTAGTTCCAAAAACATATACTGTACCACAATCCCAGTCCTCACCACTGCTATCTGTATTCCCCATTGTACGGTGATGTAGATATTGTGAATAAGCGTTATTAATATTATTATTATTATTATTAATAATAAAAATAATAATAATAATGATGTGGATTTGTTTCCTTATCAGGGCTGAGTCATAGTTGGGAGTAATTGGGAGTAATTGAGGTACAATAACTAATTAAAAACAAAGCAGGAGCAAGTGTCACCCTATTTTATGGCTAGTGGAGGGGAAGTACGGCCCATCGGACATTCTATAACATCTGCAACTCGCATGCGCAGTAACAGAATACACCTGACTTCTGTAAGCAACTTGCGCAAAGTTGAGAACTGAAAAAGCATAAATATGTTATTTGAAATATATTCTATGATATACGTATATAATATATTGTAGTTTAATATNTAATATAAAGCTGTTATAATTAATGACTATAAAGTCAGCAATGTTAGGTTTTAGTTCTAAGAATGTAAAATATTATCAATTGTATTTCCAAGAGTTATGTATTTCTCTATTTATATGTATTATCTTTTTGTATCAGCATCAAATTCTGAAAGTTTTATACTACATTAACAACAAACAGCCAGATGGGGTCATTACTTTTATTAACTTCAATTTCTGTCTTCTTATTACATTGCAAACACAGAAATAGGTAACTATAATAATGTATGGCAGCCTGAAACACTGCTACAGAGTTCTATAGCCAGAAATATCATTGACATTCAGTACATTCATATATATCAATAAAAAGGTGGAGAGGTCGCACAGATTCAAACAATGGTGCCACACAGGTTTAACACTGTGATTCACACAAAAGACTGCTAATAGCACCTAGCCTATGGGTGCACACATGGATATTAATAAAACACTCTTTATAGAGACATCATCCTCATGCCCATCAATTAGTGCACTACCCACAATCAATAAATACCTGTAGTAACCACTGACAACTGGGATTAACATCATTTCATTTGCCATGAGATCCATATCTACATATTTATTTATTGCATAAATATGCAACATCCGCAGGTGTCTATTACAGTGATCATACTCCGGTTCGACTTGTTTTGTATTGTTTGATATTCAATATTGCTTTCTAATATATTCATGTATATGACTTTAGTATCATCACAACAAGTTATAACCACAGTTATAATACGCTTAACAAAAATGACACTGAACACACAAATTTTCAACACGGTCCCTTTAAAATACGTCATTACACCTAAATAAATAATACTAAACTAGTATAGGTGCAACTAATAATAATAATAGCGCCATACTTTAATATGAACATATGCAATATATTTTGAGCGATTGGAAATACCTGATTAGAAGATGCAGACAGTACGCCGTGAAGTAATCTCCCTTCTTCTTTGTTTCAGCCTTGGAGATAGTAATTGTAGGGTGTGGAGAAGATAGTTCTGTAAACAGAGTGTTTCTTCGTCTCCCACCTATGTTCAGGCTCTGGTGTCTGTGGTATGTGGTGGGAGGTCTTTTGTTTAATCACTATGATCCTTGGACATTGCTTTGTATCATTTTTTTGTAAACTAATTATCCCCACACTATCACATGCTTTTAATTTGTATGTTTATAAAATTCTTCGGGAGCTCACTCCATTATTTCAGTGTTCTGTGATTTATTATGACCTTACAGGGAAAGATACTGGACATCTATTAATCTTGTGAGGATTGTAGTAGATTCAGTTCTTGGATACTCCTCCATCACAATAAAATAAATGGCCTGATCTCCCTTTAATAACCTTATGCCGCACGTGGAAACTGCCCATGCGTTCCTATTGCACATGCCCAGAACTGGGACATGGTGTTGTAACTCTGATTGCAAACTAACTATTTCAATGTATAAATCAGGGGTTCCCTGGGGTGGTGCAGCGTTTTCTCCAACGTGGTGGCACATTGCTAGTGTTACTTAGATGCGCAATTTTACATCCTGTATAGGAGCAACACAAGATTTGATGTCATCCTGAAGTAAATAGTATTGACTTATTTACTATATTGACTTAAACACTTAAAAAAATGGTAAATTATTTTGTTTTAGAGGTGCCTTGAAAAGTTATGGAGACCCCCTCAACGGAGAAATTTTGGGTACCACTGGTATAAATGATAATGAGCCTAAATTGGGAAAATTATGAACAATAAGCTACTCATTGGCTGCCCAGTATTGTGACTATATCAGTATTAAATATTTTGATGGTTTTGTAAAACGTGTTAAATATATTTCTTTTATTTCCTTAATGTGTTTGCTCTGCTTCTTGGACTGCAGCAGACACTCAAGGATTTTGGAAATATTTGTGTCTTCTAAAAGCAGGTGCCAAAGTGCACTTTATTGTGTCACGTCCCTTATCTTTATGAATGAGTGATAAGGGCTTTGTGGAATGACAAAGAGCATTCACTAATGCATAGTACTAACTAACACACTTATTTAGGAACTTGTGCCTAAAACCTGCACCATGAGAACCTTCACGTGTTTTAATCTTTATTTTTCAAAAGAAAATATTCAGGAGGCGCTCCTAGGTCATGGCATTCAAGTCAAGGGAAAAAAACGCAGATACAGTATGACAATAGCTATGGCCGTTTCCATTGAAGTGTACTGCAGTGAAAAACCCGGCTACTGAAAGCTGGTGTACAGAGCCTGCTTTTTAGAAGGGGTTTTGCCCTCCTATCCGGCTTTTTCAGTCAGTGTGAACAGTANATAGCTGGCTTTNCTCTCCNATTGTGTTTGTGCAGCGCTGATTGGCTCACACAGTCAGCTGTTTCTAGCACAACACTGTCTGTCTCTCCCTCCTCCCCCCTCAAGTCATGTACTAACAATTACAGCCAAAAAAAAGCAGGGTTCAATGTGAACAGTGCAGAGACTGCTTTTTTTTTTTTTTACAAAAAAGCTGGCTTTTTCAGCTCATCTAAACGGTCCCTTTTTTACAGCCCCTCCAATTTCCCCAACTCCACACCCTGGCTCTTAAGCCAGCTTTTTCAAGGCTGGTAATGTGAACGGGGTTTTACATTCTTTTATAGGGATGTAGTTGTCAGATGGAGCACCTACATTTTGACACTGATACTGCCAACAGATTGATCATGTCTGTATTAGTGTCAATAGTGTAAGAATTTAGAATACACAAAAATGCCCCAATTTATACAAGGTATTTACAATGGAGATGGCAATACCAATGGGTTAGTCTGTGGAGAGGGAACAGTAAAGGTTAGGCGGCTAGAAAGGGAAGGCTGCAGTGACGGCACAGATAAAAGAAGGGGAAGGTTAGGGCTAGGCTACTGTTAGGATGGTTATGGTTAGGCTGCTAGATGGGGAATGTTAGGGTTAGACTACGGAGAGGCAATATTTAAAGGAGGACAAGAGTTATGGTTAGGCTGAGGGACATGGACGGTTAAGGTTATGGTTAGGCTGAGGGACA
>JABWIB010002480.1:4147-31655 GCA_016617825.1 Platyplectrum ornatum | reverse complement strand
TTGCACACAGATACTGACCAGCGTTACTGTTACACTGTTATTAGACTTGGGCTCATCTCTCAACTCTAATACTGTTGAAATTTGCCTCCCCTGATATTTATGATTTGGTTTTACCAAGGTGTAACTTACTCTCTTACTTTCAGACTCTGGATCTAGTGTATTTTTTTTATCATGTTGTAGCTTTTCCTTTAAGCATTATAAAAGGTACAGTATGAGGATTGGACACTTACCTGCAGTGCTGCAAACATTAACATTTCCTCCTCAGTGCAATCAATTTCTCCCAAAAGGATAGCCCATCTGGCTTGCTCAAACAGTTGGTTTATCCGGACGGCATCGTACTGGGGAATGAAAACACACATTTATCTAAGATCTAAGATCGTATAATATGTTAGACATTGCAAAAACACGTTTGTTTCAGGACTATGGGCCCAGCAATTTTTGCATTCTGGAAGTGGATGTCACCCGTGTGCGTATGCCCAGAAGTAGGGCTGCCATCTAACATATGGATTTCCTGCATGCCTTCACTCGTATGTACAGATTTGGGTCTGATCAGCATGGGGAAACATTTAAATTGTACATTATAAGATGAATTATGGACCTTCTGTATGGATCTTATGTACATGACACCCTTCCACATACAGATACATACAGAGAACTTAAGATAATGTTAAGGGATATGCTGGGATAGTGTCAGTGGTGGGATTCAAGTAAATTAACAGCAGGTTCTATGTCCCACAGCTCCACTTAAGCCCCGCCCTGATTCCACCAAAGTCCCGCCCCTTTCCAGTAGCGATTGGGCCAAAATTCATGGTGTATCAACTTGTGTTGTCCATGATGTATCCCCCTGTATTGGTTTTCATTAAACCAAGCCCACACTTCTCTACCAATTAACAAGCGGTTCTAAGAACTGATACCTATATTAGGTAGAAGTTCCACAGAAACTGTAAGAACTGGCTGAATCCCACCACTGGATAGTGTATATAGAAAATAGAACTGCAATTTACATAAGGAAAAATTGCATACCTAAAGAAAAATATTATTATATCTGAATATGGACGTAGAACTTTGGACCATTACTAATGTTATAACCAGGTACTGTATATACTCGAGTATAAGCCTAGTTTTTCAGCACACTTTTTTGTTCTGAAAGTGCACCCCTCGGCTTATACTCGAGTCATTGTCCTGTATGATGTCAATAAGTTATCCCAGTTTAAAATTAGGTGCAATTAAGGGCCTCGGCTTATATTCGGGTCGGCTTATACTCGAGTATATACGGTATATTACCATGATGATCAAGCAGCATATTTGAAACATGACAACAACTATCTATGATTTCAAGTACATAAGATAAAAGATATTAATGACAATGGATATTCATACATTTGCCCAGAGGCCCCTCATGTCACACTAAAGCTGGGTACACATCAGAAAGATCATCTTTCCAAGCAACAGATAAATGACCCTCACAGCAGAAACCTGTTAGATGTGTACTCACAAAATGCATGTAAACAATAGTAAAGGGAATAAATGAAGATAAAAGGTAGTAAACCACTATACCTTTGGATTCAGGTCGAAAAAGCTGTAATATTTGAACCTCAGATAAAGCAGCTCATCCTCTTGGATGCCTTGTTCCATTAGAGACCTCGATGAGTCCAGCCATCTATAAAAGACAACATTTGCATGGGGAGTGAGCACAGAATAGCATATGTAAAGTGGATTGCAGCGTTCTGTGTGCTCTGTTCTAGTGGAACAGCGTCTAGATCCAGCCCATAAGTACTACCACCTGTGGATATTTCAAAATATGTCACCTGTGCTCCAACAAGGAGACCTGGAAAACACGCACCATTAGTACATCCCAAGGACGGGTTTGATCACCACTGAACTACACTAAATATTTTTTAGTGTACCCAACTAATAGTATTATGCCTCATATTTTACAATATTATACTTACATATACATATATGTATTCTTCTCTACCTAAATAATGATAAGGTGGGCAGGGTGTATTTAATTGAAAGAAGTGGTCTGCATTTAATGGGGACCAGTGCGTATAATGGTTGCATGGTGCACTGATTCGATCAAGGAACATCTAAGCCGTGACTTTGAAGGATTAGAACTGAAGGGTGATATCACTTAGCTCAACTCTAAAATACTAAAGTTTTAGCATTTGTGTACTATAAGCAAAACCAAAGTTATTTTTCCTGCATAGTACTATGGACCTTAGCTGAGATCCCATAGAGGAGAAAAATGTATGAAAGATAATCAATGTGGCACAGACATAAGCATCTCTGGCAGGGATCACTGATATATATGTGAGCCATCAAAAGACAAGAATACCTATATAATTAAATTATATAAACACTGCCAAAGAGCAATGTGGGACATAGTCCAATATCCATTCATCTTTTCATTTTAGATACACATAAACTAACACAGATACACAATGCACTTTGTCTGCTATCAGGCTTTAAGTGACAGTGGGCCAGATTCAGATCTTTACACTGTCATGACTTTAGCTGGCCATACACTATAAGATAAATCGTCCAATCTGAAGATTGGATGACAAATGAACCATTTTTTTTTAAATGAATTGGAAACAGCCATACACTGTACAATAATTGTGTGGAAAAAAAAATATATGCTAATTAGTACTTCCAAACGATTGTTTTTCCAAAAAAATCATTTGGTTTATGTTTATAAAGTGGGTCTTACGCTGGCCATACACTATAAGATAAATTGTTCCAATCTAAGCATTTTTCAAGAGTGGGCAAAACCATGGTGAATTGCAGGGGAGGAAAATTGAATTAGTTGCAATCAGTATTACAGGTGAGAGATGATGTTTCCAGCACAAGTGTAATAACAGTGTAACAGTAACACTGGTCAGTATCTGTGTGCAACATGCAACAATAAAGTATTCTCCCTGCATGCACACACTGACATTCATTTTACCTCCCCTGCAATTCAACATGGTTTTACCCACTCTTTAAAAATGCTTAGATTGGAACAATTTATCTTATAGTGTATGGCCAGCTTTAATGGCAGGATTATTACAAGTGCCCATACACTGAATGATTTTTTACCTAAAAATTATTTGTACACGTAACACGCAACTTGTTAATCATAGGTGGATATTTATAAATTGCTTGTCTGATGTGACTTACCCAGAATTAAGCTTAGCTTTTTCAACCAATGTCCTCGGCTGATACATATTATGAAGTATTTCGGGAGTAGAGATTGGCTGGCTGAGAGATAAGATGTTGCCGTTCTGTTCTGCGAGCGGACTGTCAGTAAACCACGTAATTGTGGAAGAGGCCGGCGTTCCATTGACCGGATCATACATGGGCGTCATGGTCTTACTATATAGGCCAGGGCTGGCTGAAAAATGAAAATAAATGACAGATAAATGGAAATGATCACAAATAATTTCTATCTTATCTCTTTTAAACGTACACCCTGGTGCAGGATTGTAAATATAAAGACAACAGGTACACATCAGTGAAACACTACCTTATATAGGCTAAAATCACTTTCCGTAGCTTAAAAGGAAACCCAGGAAATATCATCCAGGAGAGAACAGGATAGACCAGGATAGATGCTCTTAATGGAGTATGACATTGGAAACAAAAGCAATGTTTACAGTTCTGCCAGTAGAGGTAATGCAGCAATGGTTAGGAGAACAAATGAAAAACGTGTTATTGTAGTGTCTGATTTCAAACTAAACAGAATGATAACATCTCGTTCCTAGTAACAATAACTGGGAGTCTGGGACACTACGGTCTGCAAATCCCCACATCTGATAAAGCTACAAATAATAACATAATGCCCAATAAGACCCAAATGTCCGTATGCACCACATAGCAATGATTCATTTAAATGTAACAACACATATTGTATTACACTAATACAAATGTATATATTTATTAACAGGTTTATATATAGCGGCATCAGAGTTTGTAGAGCTTTACAATTTTAACAATCACATGACTGGGTGGTAACACACAGATTGACTGGGGAAGGGGTCCCTGCCCGAGAGTGTACATTCTATAGGATATCGGAGATTGATACATAGGGGTAAATGCTATTTATAAGACAATGGAGTAGCCAGGTTGTATGGTAAAAGTGCTCAGTGCTCTGCATGATCCAATCACACAGCAGTGTTAGTAGCGGTGTTAGTAGCAGTGTTAGTAGAGTGCTACTAGTTAGTTGGGTACATATTTAGGGTAGAACATATACATATAAGTAGGTTGAGGAACTTGGTAAGCTTGTCTGAACAGATGAGTTTTAAGGGAGGGCTTAAAAGTTTGGAGAGTGGAGGATAACCTTAACAGGCGAGGAAGATTATTCCAGAGGGCAGGTGCAGCCCGGGAGAAGTCTTCTAACCGGGAATCAGAGCATTGCAAAGCTCAGTTTAATGTTAAGGTCACTGCATTTACCTAATGATCCAGAATTACTGAGTGGGGTTTCCAAGTTTATAATTTCTTCCAGTACTGTTTCCTTTACATCTTTTTTCTTTTTCTTCTTTACAGAATCTTCCAAGGGTTTCAACAATGACAGCTCTTCTGGTCTTCTAATATCTAGAAATAGAAAATCAATTAGAATAAGTACAGTGCCACTGAAATGTAAATTACAGCTGTGGCATATGACCTAATAATTCATTCATTCATTTGTTAATTCATTTATTTATAAGCAGATTTTTATATATTGCAGAACATTTTTTCTTTTTATCATTTAAAATAACCATAAATAAACCTAGAAAATCAGAGGAAACTCCCCCTCGTGTTTACAATCTAGAGCAGTGGTGGCCAAATCTGTCTTCATGATCTATCAACGGTCCATGTTTTCCAGGCCTCCTCACAGAATNACCGGTGACATAGGCCTCTATTAATAAACGTCTCGTTTTTTACTAAATCGCATCGCATATTTATAATGAGCTATCGGCAGTGAAAACCATGTGATAGCAGCTCTAATACCACCCATCCACCTCTTCTATTGGTGGAGGGGGCCAAGAATCCCTCTCTCCCTCTCCTGACTGGATGCTATTTTTATTCTATTTTTTATTTTTTTATTTGTTCTGCCTATACAATCATTGGTGGGGGATAGCTGTATTTGTGCTACAGCGCCTGCCATCTCGGCACGATGACTACGCATGCACCGTGTTCGAATGGTGCAAGCGCATCCAGCGAAGAACATTCGCCGACAAAGAAGACATCGCANGACCTCGCAGGAGAAAGGTCAGTTTTTATAAATATATGAATCGATGTGGCCAGGCTCACAGCAAGCCGATGCAAACCTGGTACGCCATCNATTTGGATGTTTTATAAATAGAGCCCATAATTACTATCACCGGTGAATGTTTCAGAATATGTCTGTTAGTTATGAAGACACCTGTGCGCCAACAAGGAGACCTGGAAAACAAGGACCACCACCACTGATCAATGTGCTGGGAGATAGATTTAATAATGTTTTTTAAAATAAAAATAAATGGAGAGGTTTGACAAAGCAACCAGCAAGTCTAATAATCATGTAATAGAAACTGTATACATCTTATTAAACCACCTTCTAACAAGAGGAAGGAACTAAAACAAGTGAATGGGATGTTTTGTCTACATAGATAGTGGATGAGTGTAAGGAATGCAGGTGATGGATTATAAGAATACATTCTGGAATACTTCATTTTACAACCATCAGAGGAATAGGACTATGCTTTCCATGCTGGGATAGTTAGACAACACATGGAGAGCCACAGGTTGCCTACCCCTGCACTAGAGCATTGCTTTGCCCCCAATATACCACCCGATCCATGTAGAACTACGAGTCCCAGCATGTTTATATGCATAGACATATACAGTAGATACCTGGCAAAGCATGCTGGGACTTGTAGTTTGAAAACACTTGGAGAGCCGCAGTTTGACTACCTCTGGTCTATGGGGATGTATTGTGCAGGAAAAAATTCTAATTTATTGCAATTAAAAAAGAACAACAAAGGATGATTTCCATAGGAAGCATCGCCTAATCTAAATCAATTGACGCTGTAGCAGCATACGCGCTGTTATTTGGGAGACACCCAAACATAAGGCAACATTTCAGACTCCCAGGAGAGCGAGGGACCCTCCTGAATGCGATAGAAGTATCTCTGCGGTTGTGGGGACAGGTATTGTCAACGCCTTAAGCCCAATGTCAACACCAGGACTGCTGCTGGATATGTGTAGGGTTGTTTGGTTACTTCATTAATCATAAGCTGTCTGCTTTAGTCATTTCCGTACACTTTTTACTTCAGCTTATTCATCATACACACTCATAATGGGCTTGTACCTTCTCCATGTAAGGACTCCGCTCTCTGCAGAGTAGTTACACAGTGACTGCAAATACTCAAATAACACAGCTATTGCCGGGGCATTGATGACGTTCATACTACACCCCGGTGGCTTCTGGGATATTTACCTGTGACGCTCTTGTGACTCGTTATACTAGATAGACATCAAACATTATTTATAGCCACAATTTATTCATAGGAGCTCAAAGTCTATAATACTAGATGGCTATTCCTTCCTAGTTACATATTACATACACTTTTGTTGTGATTGGTTCCTGAGAGTTAGACATGTCACTGCTATGGCAGGAATAGTACATATACATTTCCAGCATTTACTTGTGATAACAATTAGGTTGTAACGTTAGAATTCATGGTTTATTATTTACCACACACAGAATTTTCAACATGACCGGACGCAAAATATGATTGTAAAATAAATCATTTTATTATATTATATATATCAGGGCTCGAAGTGGGGGTGTATACGGGGGGTATGCCATACCGTCACTTCTCTAACTGACTTAATTGGAAAACTATAAATCTACATAGACTTCTATTCATTTCCATACTTCCATCCATACCACCACTTCTAAATGTCCATGCCACTACTTCTAAATTTCTACTTCGACCTCTGATTTATATATATATATATATATATATATATATATATATATATATATAATATCAGGATGCTGGGGGTCCCTGCTCATGAGGGACAGCGGGGGGCAATAAAATACTGCCACCCTCCCTATTAATACTGTGTGAGAGATATGAAAATCGGGGTACTTGATGCTCAATTGCCTTTTTTGCTGTCTTCTCTTTCTCTATGAGATTTCCTGGATGGCAGAAAGAGAATGTCGGCAACCCTGACCTATGTACTATAATAAAACATTTCCTCTATAAGGGCCTGATCCACAGAGTAGCGTATTTACATGTGATTTCCTACTGTGGTTATCTAAACTCGAATTCCATGACTGCTTACCATTGACGGGACATAGGGGAACAAATTAAAATATTTATAATAAGGGGGGTTTTAATAAATCAACCCTATCCAGACCCAAATGTTAGTATAAGTAGCACAATTTAAACCAATTATTTAAGAGGTTGCTGACTACGGAGACATTACACCAGGGCCTAGATTTACTAAACTGCAGAAAAGGAAAAGTTATGCTGTTGCCCATAGCAACCAATCAGATTCTAGTTGACACTTTCTAGTATGTAACAGAAAACTGAAATCTAGAATCTGATTGGTTGCTATGGACATCTCCATGTTTCCATTCCTGCAGTTTAGTATATATAGGCCCATATATGAGACCAGTAGGGAAGTATTTAACCTTGTGACTGCTTCACTAAAGATATGAACATTTTGTATATTTATTAAGTATAATAAAAATCAAGCTTAACCATAATTTCCATTATACATAACATGGGAATAATCCTGCTCTTATGTCTGGATGAATAGAAAAGAGCATTCTCTTTTGGCCTCATTGAGCCTCACTGTTATATGAGGCACCAGTGATGGCACGGACGCTCTGATCACGTCTGGATTGCTTTTCAAAAGACCCATTATATGCATGAAGTATCTCTAATTGCAGGATGTATTGGATTTCTTTGTTTCAGTTTAGTTCAGTTTTCATTATTAAAATGAGTGCATTAATAATAAGCAGATAGACAGTGACTCTTCTATGGCAATGACTCAAACAGACTGGCCTAATATTGGCCTAGATCACAAAATAAAACAGGCCTACTTTACATATACAATCAGGATTCCCTTTGTATATCCCAGTATTGTACTACATCCCGATGTTATAGCAATTTTCAGGGGCTTTGTCTTATTGTACCCACTTAAGCCTAGCATGTTATGTCACATCAGTAGAACCCTCTGTCCTCCTGTTATCACCCTCTACCTAGGCCCTGCTCTTCCCTCCTTCTATCTTTCTATCTGGTTTTTCACTTCTTGGTCTAAATGTACTAAACTGCGGGATTGTAAAAGTGGGGATGTTGCCCATAGCAACCAATAAGATTCACGCTCACATTTTCATTTTACATGGTAATGATTTGCTATTAATTGCTATGGGCGACATCTCCAATTGACACATCTATAATGCTGAGAAATACGATTCTCTATGTATCATTAAACATTTATATATAGATACGTCCTATTAATAAGGTGTCTTCAGTCTTTCTACAAGATAGCATCTCATTTACTGCACAATTTACAAGACTTCAAGCATAGTCATGTTCTGTGGGATTGCCGGCATGTCTGCATTACTCAATGAAATTCCATGGCCCCAAGCGTCAGAAGGATCGCTATGAGAAGATCACTTCATTCCTTTTTCATTTTGGTTCTTACGTTGCAGAGCATGTAAAACAATAGCTATTATATTATTAAAACAATGAGCCATTTCATGACATTGTCTGCATACCACAGTATAGGTACAGTGCCTGCCTCCTCTGCTTAATAGGAATCGCTGTGGAAGGAGGACTCGGAGGACATAATTATACATTTATACACCTCCAGTCTGTCTTTTATATGCCAATAGTGCTACAATGGTAAAGAGCTAAACAATATGCTGGCTCCAAATAAATAATCAGACTAAATTTGGGCTAGAGGCAGACCACCCAAGGTATATGCACACTAGATAGAGTGTACATGTTCACTATCATAGACCTTTATAAATATGTATCCACAAACCATTTGGTGGTGTAAAGGGGGCGTAATCAGGGCTTGAAGTGGGGGGTATACGAGGGTATGCCATACCGGAACTTCTTCCACTGATGTAATTAAAATACTACAAATCTCCATTGACTTCCATTATATTCAGCTTTTTATACCGCCACTTCTGAATGTCCATACCCCCACTTCTAAATTTCCACTTCGACCACTGGGCGTAATGATACGAAAGGGGGGCCACAGTACAGTAAGGGCTGCTTCATCCTTACATACTACTCATGTTTCCGCACTGCCTTGTATTTAAGCAAGGACGGTGTTGAAGCCTTTGCAAATTTGCACGTTTTTAAATGGCATGAAGACATGTAACAGACACACCAAAACCCCAAAGCTCAGTATATCACTTAATATATAATATATTACTGGAAAATAATTCAGTATTCATAGTTACATGTAACTTAAAGGTAATCAGGCAATAATACCCTGTTCACATTACCTCAAATTAGCTGTCTTTTTTGATGAAAAAGCCGGTGCAGTGAAAGCTGATGTTCAGAGGCTGCTTTTTAGAAGGGGTTTTCCCTCCTATCCGGCTTTTTCAGTCAGTGTGAACAGTACATAGCTGGCTTTCCCCTTCCATTGTGTTTGTGCAGCAAAATTAAAGTATTCTCCCTGCATGCAAACACTGACATTAATTTTACCTCCCCTGCAATTCATCATGGTTTTACCCACTTTTGAAAAATCTTTCCATTGGAACAATTTATCTTATAGTGTATGTCCAGCTTAAGTCATAGGTCATGTCTATGTCGAGGCAAGGCCGACTCTGCAGAAACTATATAAATAATATATTTATATAACTACATAAATAAGCAGTATTATTAATAATAATAACAATAATAATTATCAGCTTCAGATTTACTGTACTTACTTAGTGTTCTGCAGATCTCTAAAACTGCTTTGAATACTTGCGCTGAAAAATTGACTTTTAGTCGGACAGTTTTCATATTTGGCAGCCGGAGTCGGAGAGCCCTGTGCTGGGGGGTGAAGAACAGCTTTGCGTTGGCCTGAATTCCATATTTATCTAAGGTCCAATGAGTCTTCAACAACCAGAAATTCTTTTGTTCCCACCAAAGTGCATAGTCCGACCAATCCCTGGAAATCCCTGAAAAAGGAGTAAAACAAAAAATGAATCTGATTATTTAATAATCCAGAGATATCTACAAATAGGCCCGTATCAACTAACTGATCTGAATGCAAATCATGGGTGGACTGACAGTGATCCAAAGACACACACACTACTAGTAGTTCTAAGTACTTATAATGGTCCAATATAGTCTGGTGTATCATCTCGCTGGACTTAGATATGATGTCAGATGTGAGAAACCAAAGGCTGGCATCATGGGGATTGGGCAGAGGGCGTAATCTATGTAAGTCCCCAATGCAGAGCCGCCGGCAGGATCACCCACAAAGTCCCGGACGGCTGGGCCCCAACATAAACGCACTTAGACTCCAATAATGGCGTCTAAATGAGATCAGGCAGGCTGCCGGCATGGGCCGGCACACCAGTACAGGCCGCTGGGTCAATGCTGGGGGGTGGGGGGATGGCCGGGCACGGGACTGTAGGCCCAGCTGTCCCCCCCTGATGGCGGCCCTGCCCCAATGTACCGATTGGGGCTGAGATTTACATGAAATCACTGCCTCAGTTCAAGACCCAGGAGATTTGCAGACTCTCCCAAGATACTGGGAGAACTTCCCGAAATTCCCTGATGGAATTGCAGAGGCATACTTTACATTGACTATGTCCCTTCATTCCTTCTCTCCCATGAAAGTGTCTTTAGGACTCAAACGGTGGAAGAAAGTTGGGTTACATTCTGAAGATGTTGACCTTGTTCTCTAGGCATGTGCAGTATAAAATCAGAGAGATACACTACACCATCTGGGATATATTCACCTATGAACCAGCCCAACAATGTTGACCTTTGTGGGTTTAATTTAATGCATGAATAACTAGATATATAGGAGAATGCAGAGATCAGAGCAAGTCATTGAATTCAAATACATGAATATTGTGCTAAATTAGGTTTTAATTTATATCAAAGAACAACTGACTGTTCTACTTCCACCTTGGTAAACACCATAGACCTACAGAAACACAGCCTGCCCTCTAATACATGAGATAGAGGCTGACCCTTTATTATGACCAACCAAGACAAGAAGATTTCATCACAGCTCATAATGGCCATCTGTGCCAAAAAAAACGTATTCACCAATCATAACGTGTATTGCTTTCCACCAAAGACAACAAAACTTGGGGTGGATCATTAACTAAACTGACAGCCATATAGGGAAGGAGGGTAAATACCGAAGATTAAAGACAACCTGCACCCTGATGGCATCAGCATTAAATAAACCAAAGTGAGGTTATCAGGTACACACCTCATCTTTCAACATGCAAACCTAGAATAGGTGGCATAGGCTTGATTCTTCCCCAATAGGGTTACCACCTTTTCGTCTTAAGATTCCCAGACACAAACCTCCACCATCCATTTTTTCACCATTTTGTTGGTTTTTGTTTGTTTGGAAGTAAATTTTTCCCAGAATTTCCCAGAAAAGCGTTACTAAATATATTATTTAGGTCCATTATAAGAGGTAATAATGTATGGGAAATATGATATGTCAGGGATTGTATTAGGTGGTTTTCCATTGGATTCAGACTCACTACAGAGTATTTTATGTCTGGTCCTGGTATTGGAACACCCTTGAATTGTGAATAGGGCCTTCCCTCAGCAGCATATGAGTTTGGATTCAGCAGGAATCTTCTTCAGAGCTCTCAGTGGTATCTCCTTCAATAGCCGCATAATAACTTGTATCTTCATAAGTTCACACAACCATGGCCGGCTTTGTCGCTTTGCATATCATAGGAAATTGCAATCAGTGAGTCAGGTCATGCATTCTGTGACAGGACCAGAGGAAGGTCTCTGCGACATAAATGCCACTAAGCAAATAAAAAGTTGTAGAAAAGAAGTGAAAAGTCTTTGAAGTGCAGCCTCACGTGACCTCTCTATTGTCTGTAAAACTATTTCCCCTCCGGTCAAACAAAGGGTAAAGCTTATGAGGTGACAAAGAGCTGCAAATCTAGGTGCGTTCCTCTGAATGAATTCACCGTATTTCTGTATATCTGCAGTCAAAACAGCACAGCTGACCAGGNAAATTACTATTGCCATATTCTTAATCAATATCTTATGTCATATTTTGTTTGTATATTACGGGCAGTTGTTGAAGATGAAATTTAGAAGTGGCGATACGAACGTTTAGACGGTATGGAAATACTGAATATAGCAAAAGTCAATGAAGATTTGTAGTATTTCAAGTACATAAGTGGGAGAAGTGCCGGTATGGCATACCCACATTTACACCCCCACTTCCAGCCCTGTGTACAGGTGTATGCCATACCCGGTGCTAGGTTTCTGGCCACCCTTTGCAAGACCTAGTATCGCCCAACCATGCAAGCCCCCCGGTGCTCTGCCAAGTTCATTTCACATAGGATAGGGGGCGGCAAGCGCCCTCCCAGGCTGGCTGATTATTTATTTGCCGAGCTATGATATAACCCAGCATATAAATGGTGGTTCTTTTGACGTCCCCTAAGCCCAGCGCTCTAGGGCGATCACCTTAGATGGTCTAATGGTAGCACCGGCCCCGGTCATACCATCACTTCTCCCACTGTTTTAAACAAAAATCTATAAATTCCCATTCAACACTATTATTTTCTATTAACATCGGAGGGAGGATCGTTGATTTACTTGAAGGCTATTGTACAAGAGAGCTCAATGTGAGTAGGATTGTACTATTAAGCGATTGAGAGTTTAAATATTCTGCACAATTGGAGGCTTGTGTTTGTTTCTCTTTTGGGTGACTGACATTGGAGGAAACGACGGGAAGAACTTATACAACTATAAAGAAGAGATTTAATAAGGAGACTNTGAAATCCCTTGGGAATCATATAAAAAGAGAACTTGATAGATATTGATATATTATTGCATCATTGTTGCATTTGATAGATATTGTTGCATTTTTGCGCTNACTTTGTCTCAAAAATNTCTATTGTATTTATTGTTATTGAAGGGGAAGGTGGTGGTTAGCAATAACTAGGGAGAAAGGTGGTTCTCCATAGAGAATAGAGTTAGCTGCAAGTTAAGAGTTGCCGTATATTCACTCCAAAATATCTGTTAAATCTATTATTTTCTATGTTTGCCTAGTGCCACTTTTATATGTCCACTGTCAACCTCTGTCTTGGCCAGTAGCATTTTCCTGTATATGAATGCAGCTTATAACCAGCAGGCTCAGGCACACAGGCATACAATATAAATGCAATTCACATACTGTAAGAATGACTATCAATAGATACACGTATAAACTGAAATAAAAGACTTGCTGTTTAAGGCTTGCTCACATGTGGATAAGTATATGACGTGCATGAGTACAGGTTATTTAGAAGGGTTTATATTTTATTTCCTCTGGAGCTCAAGGCACAGCGAGAGATAAAGTAACTTGGAAAACACAGATAAAGGGCTTTGAACAGGTTCTCCTTTGTGTCACAGAAGTTACCTTGGGGCCACTATTTCCTTTTTGTAAAACAATATCTAAAATACATAAACGAGATAGAATGAGCCAAAGCGCCGAAACAATTAACGTAGCATATAGAACCTAATACAGACCTGTGGGTCTTTTATGCTAATGCTACCGAGAAGTACAGTGAGAATATTAACAAGAGCACTGAACAGAAAAGAAGAACATGCATGGGATCAATGAAAGGGGCCAGGGAAAGGCTAAGAAATCAGAAAGCAGCGACTGTCCTGTGCCCACTCCAGATTGGCTGATCAGTATTGTTTAAGGTGAACGCCATTTGGCAGCCATGCTGTGAGATGTGAAGTCCATACTTACCAATTTGTTCTACCAGCCTGAATATTACGCCACCAATATGAAGGTCTCCAGACACTCTTATGGTGACATCCAGATTCTCTGCCTCATTTTGTTGATCCACAGTCACACACAGCTCCCATGAAGCTGGGCCTACAGCCGCAGTATGAGTCATGGTGGAGATCACAGACCTGCATAGAGAGATACGAAAATGTTTATCTGAATAACGATCTCTGATGCAAATTAAACACAATCATTTATCAATATAAATATAAAATACATTTTTTAATATATATATATATTTTTTTTTCCCAACACATAGGGCCAGATAATACCGCATGCTAAGCCAGCTTGTAGTGTGATGTAGAAAGTATTTTTTGCACACCAGGCTAGGCCCACTCACCATGTATACCTGCAGACCATACTGTAGGGGCTTGGATTAGCCTTTATGTATAAACCTGCATTCCATACATGACACTTATGCATGCTTAAGGTGGGATTCTGAACACATAAGGTTGGTATGTGAGAGGGGAGTTAGGAGGTATGCACTCTCATCCCACATATAGAATCTATTCCTCTTTCTGGATACAGTCCATGGGTATTAAAATGTGTATTAAAAAACTCAGGAGGCGCTCTACTGCTAAGCTTTCAATAAAATCCCAATTGTGGGCTCAGAATCAGATATGGAAACTGAAAATTGGGCTTCTACTTCCAAGAAGATCAAGCATAACTATCAATCAAATTCAGTGTCATGTTACATAATGGAGAATGTGACATGGATCTGATCAGTTGCTATGGGCTACATCCCATAGTTTAGTAAATTTAGGGCTGTCAACATGAGATCTTCTTAGAATTAGAATTATGATTCTGTCTTCACACGGAAATAACTTCTGATACTGAATTGGCATAAGGGCGATTGGCAAATACTTCTGGGAGTCAGGGCAGAGGTCGAAGTGGAAATTTAGAAGTGGTGGTATGGAAACACAGAAAATAATGGAAGTCAATGGAGATTTAACATTTTTCCATTACAACAGTGGGAGAAGTGCCGGTATGGCATACCCCCGTATACCCCCCCACTTCGAGCCTTGAGTCAGGGAGATCACCCGCTCTTTAGGGGGTCACATTTTAGATACATTGATATGTACATTGATATGTAGATCAGTATGGTGGCTTACTTCTGCATTCTAGTGCTGAGGTCATGAATTGGATTCCTGAACAAAGTCTTATCTTTCCATCTGTCAGTGAGATGTAGTGAATGCAGTGAGAGAGTAGAGATATTATAAACCACAGTCCTTACTGTACCTCTATTCTAAACACACAGTAAATATAACATATGTTATTATCAGATTATTATTGGCTCTATGTATACAGGTGATAGGTGCTCTTTAAACACATACTCCCCACATAACAGAAATACTCTCCAGACATACCAGCACCTCCGACACATCACAGTAATGTGAACTTTACAGTGTTCCCTGCAATAAACCTTTTATTCCTAACATTATAAACTCAGGTGCAGTATGGGAAGTCTGATCTGCTTCAACGTATAGTATATAGCTATGTGCTGATGCATATGAGCAATCAATTCCAATTAATGCTTTCATTGCTGGATTTACCATGGTGGACAAAAGCAGACGCAGAAAGGTTATGAGAAGTGTTAAAAGACATAGGAGTAGGGTAAGGGTATAATATGTGGGTCACAGGGGAGTTGGAGAAAGGACTGGCTAAAGGGTATCCACACGTGATTTGTCCTGGGTTACCCACTAACCCTGCTCCTCTCACTTATACCATGTTCACACAGAGGGCTGTTACCTGGGTAATTCAGTCAACTTCCCGGGTAGTGTGCTCAGTGTGAACGGCGCTAAAATTACTACTAACTACCCTGGTTCAGTGTGAACGGTGTTGACCAGGGTACTTTGTGAATTACCAGGGTAATTCAGCAGTGTGAACAGGGTTAATTACCAGGGTAATTCAGATCCACAGCTAACAACCCTGCTTGTTAAATCTCGTGATCTCACAGACCTTTCACCGCAGCCATAGACTATAGACTTTTCATTGACTACAATCTGTGGTATAACTAAGGTGCTTGAATAATATTTAGCGTGCTTGGGTTTGCAGATGCAAACAAACTATATAATTTACATGGTGGTGTATATTTACTATCTGTGTTTAGAACATTTGTATTTGTCGTATAAATAGCAATTAAGTCATAGAAACATCAGTCTGTCAGCTGACCTCAGTATATAATTATATGTCATATGCATAGCTTTAATATATCATCCACCAGTGCTGGGGAGAGTGTTTAACCACCCGACAGGCCAAGAAATCTATGAATTTATTTCACACTATACATGTAATAGAAGGAGACATATAAGCAACACCATGCCACCACACAAGTGTAACAAACAAATATAACATCCAGGAAGAAAGGAACTGAGGGAAGGAGATGACAGATCCAAAGGTTATATGTATATTTATGACGGCCATCAGAAATAGCTGGGACTGGCAAAACTGGCCCTGTGACGTTATGTTGTGGTGACGTCCGTCCGGGCCTGGTAGCCCACTGCCGTCTAAGTGAGTTCTGTTATGCAGCAACAGAGGAATTACAAATAGAAAGCTTCCGCATGCTGCTTCGTGGCACTGGCTGGTCCCCCGCTCTGTAGTCAGTAGGCCCGGCTGTCCCCCTGCTAATGGCGGTCCTGTATATGAGTAATAATATAATTCTAAAGTAGAAATGTGCGATAACCTATATCAACAGAGCAGACAGTCTCTTCATTTTCTAACTCGCACATAATACTGGGAAAGCTCATTGATGATGGGTCAACATAGGATTCGGCTCTATATGCTTTATTTTCCAATCGAAAGATTTTTCAAGAGTGAGCAAAACCATGTTGAATTGCAGGGTAGGTGAATTTAATGAACTGCAAACAGTATTACAGGTGAGAGATGATGTTTCCAGCCCAAGTGTAATAACAGTGTAACAGTAACGCTGGTCAGTATCTGTGTACAACATGCAACAATATTCTCCCTGCATGCACACACTAACATTCATTTTACCTCCCCTGCAATTCAACATGGTTTTACCCACTCTTGAAAAATGTTTCGATTGGAACAATTAATCTTATAGTGTATGCCCAGCATTAAACTGAAAATAAAGCATATAGAGCTGAATCCTATGTTGACCAATCATCAATGAGCTTTCCCAGCATTATGTGCACATTAGAAAATGAAGAGACTGTCTGCTCTGTTCATATAGGTTATCACATGTTTCTAGTTTAGAATGATATTATATTATTACTTACTACATAGTGTATGCCATGGTTGCCAACTCTCCCGGAATATCAGGGAGACTCCCTGAAAAGTGGGTGATCTCCCTGACTCCCTGAAGTGCTGGATAATCTCCCTGATGCTCATTCAGGTGAAGAAGACATTGTGTTATGATGATAGAAATCACACATTGTGTCCTATTTCTATACAGATAATGGAGTTACTGGTTCTCCTATTTACATCTATTCACAATAAATAGTGACAGTGATTATTTACTGACAATTTAAGAAATAATAAACACTGATGCAGCTATTTTGAATGTGAAATAGTTCTCATGGCAGAGCTAGACACACCCATGGGTGGAGCTATCCACAGGACACACCCCTTTGGTGGCACAAGTTACACCCCTTTTGTGCAGCCCTTGTCCCAATCTCCCTGAAATCCATTTGCAAAAGTAGGCAACCTTGGTGTATGCCCAGCTTAAGAAGAGAACAGATCTCATTGTGGTGCTGAAGCATCTATCTGCATGAATTTTTGGTTGTTTTTAGTAAATTGTGGGCAAAATCATAGCATGAGATTTCGTATCTAAAACTAAACACAGCGATCTGCATCACGTTTATCAGCATTCCTCTAACCTCTAAACTCTCAATGCCAGCACTGTACATACAGCCTTCCAGGGGTGCAAGTCTGAGCTTGACACAGTTAGTATTGTACATGGAGTCCTGCAGCTATGAACAGTTCTGAGAAGACTGCAGGAACTGCAAAGGACAACTGTCTGTCAAGGTAATATCAGGGTTGCCAGCTTTTAGTTTCTCCTCACGGGAGAAACCAAAAGTTTGAAGGTAGGGAGTGGGGCAGAGGGCATGAGCACAGGAGGCGTTTCCAAAAATCCCTATATCCCTTGTTCCTCTATTTGGTTCTATAATAATAATGGACCAGACCATACTCTCCTGACTATATATATAAATGATGGATATACAGATATTAATAAAGACCTATTGCAGCTGCTCATCCTTGATGCAATGTTTGCTTATGATGTCAGAGACATGTGTCACACGATGAGCACAAGATGCTGCCTCATTGCATAGGTTTGTATAGTAAAAATGAACAATAAATCAATTATCTCTGCACCAGGCAAACAATGGTTTCCCTTTACTGATTGCAGCTGTCATACATGAGCTGCCTCATGGCAATAAATCCATTTCAGACCTCTGTGTGTTAAGCAAGCAAGTGGTTTCTTTAGGTAGCCCCAGCAAGTGCATTGCAATGTGTGCGCAGACACTATGAAAAAGTTCTATTAGTGTCCTGGCTTTGTAGGTGCTGAGTGTGGTACCATCACACACATAGATTTTAGGATCACATGCACAAATGTCCATTATGTATGAATGGATATACGCAGTGCTGGATCATCCACTATGCAACCTAAGTGGGCACAAAGGGCTTGGCGGGTCTCGGGATCCAGATACACACATACACACACACATATATATGTATGTAAATATATGCTATGTATTAATTGGGGATGGGGGGGGGGCAAATTGGTATCGAGCATAGGGCCCCATGAAGTGTGGCTATAAACGTACAGAAGTCTGGATAAGGTCCAATGTGGTTAGCATTGCTGCTGTGAGGGATCAGTGTAGGAAATCTATGTTATGTCTTTACCTCATCATTGTTAATTGGATTACCTCTAGAATTACATATAAAACCCTGTTCATACTGCAAATCACCACTCTTTCTAGCTGGGTCTTAGACCAGACCAGGCTAAAAAGATGGGTTTCCCTTAAAAGTCGGGTCGAAGACGCCTTTGCCAAACTGTGCGGTGTGAATGGACAGCGGTCTGCGCCAGCGCCTGCAAATCGTCAGGGTTTGAAAACACCAGCGATCTGCGGACTGGTAATGTGAACGTAGCATAAGTTGTCCTTCAAATGGGCTCTATAATTAATCATAAAATAAGAGCTTACATTGTTCTCAGAGTGTTGCAATGTACTTAACAACATTTCTACAACAGGTGGCGACTACAAAGACATTATTGTCTGTTACATATGAGGGTGTGATGAGGTCTCCTTAAATTGTGGTACTTTTGCATAAATGTGCAGCATTTTGGTGTAACCCTTTGTACATGTATCACCACAATAATGTGGATATTTCTGGGTTGCATTTCAGGCAAATCTCCCGGTACCCATTCGTATTGGTTTTACCATGCTTTACCATGGTTTTGCCTATGACTCTTACATAATAGTGAAACTGGTTACTGATATTCTGACCATCTCCCCCCATCTATGTAATAAGTCTGATATTACTATACAATTATATCAATGTTTGTTTGAACTTGTGCTTTTGTCATTTATGCATTACTTTTACATAAACATACTACTACCACCTCTACTATTATTATTAATACTAGTAAAGGTTTTGGTAGTAAAAACATAAGTTCGGGGTGTACATGTAAATGTGCACAGTGCTGCTTTCATCCGACAAACATCCACAGGTCATGAGGAGTTGCACTTGTCTGAATCCGGCTAATATTAATAATAATCATTCAGATATAAAAATATTTGTGCTCATACTAGTATACCTGGGCACGTCACAGCAAATAACAAGCCAGCTGTGCAGTTGCAACAATTTGCTATGTCTTAGCTGTGCTACTATTATATTATACTATTATATATATAATACTGCTGAAGGCATCATTACAAAAAGGAAGCCTTGGTTATTGCTGTCATTAGACTGAATAAGTCCATGCCCATTTAATTGCTACAGTTATAAGAGAGAGTTATACAATGTCATTCCTCTCCTGCGCCTTATAATAGTAGAACTATGAAGAAGCATTAATATAATGTCATTTGTGCATATGTATTTCCTATATGGGTGAGTGAGCAATAACCCTGGAACAACTGAACATCATCACAAAGTACAGCTTGGCGTACACTTTACACTTTAGCTATAAGTAAAATAATGTATTATATACTAGTACTATGTACTATACAATAAGTTGCAGAGTTACATAAAACATAAAACAAAACTCTATACAGATGTAAGTAATAGTCACCATATAAATCAGTGAAACAGTAAAAGAAATAGGTTAAATTATAGGTGAATTTCATAAAGGAAAAAGGAGATATATCTGATCCAGTAATAAGAAATTGAGTAATATAAGGTGACTTGCACCACAGCTGGTGCCACACGCAGAGCAGCAATGGACGGATGTGGCGGCCAGGTAAAGAGTTCTCACCTTGCTTCCCGGGTGTCCACCTGGATTCCTCAGAGAGAGCAGGAACACGGTGGCTGTAAACAGCAATTCTTACTCTCCACCCAGCTGTGACGAGAAGCTCAGGGGGTAGGTTAGGTATGAGCTGGGACAGAAGAACTTGCTGCCTGTATGTATCTTGCATGTATGTGTCCTATGTACTGTGTCTGTATGTGTGTGCTGAATCCCGCCCAGAGTCCCTGGCACTTGCGAGCACTGCAGGTAATAACATGCCCAGGAGCTGAATACTCCTATGAAGGGGTATTGTCAGCATTTCCCAGATTCCTTACATCAGAGCGGTAACAGGGCAGAGGGCTAGTCACACAAAGATGCATTCCCCAGGCACAGGAATGATGTGGACTTAGAACCTTGAGGGCTGTGTTCTTTTGTCTCTATTGTGTATTAACTCCTGTTCCACCACTATGGATAAAGCAGGTTTCATTGTGCATGTCCTGATCACTTTCTCTTTATTGTGTATTAATCGCCTTCCCTGTGAGGTGTGCTTAAAGTGTATTTATGATATATGTACAGTAAATGACAACTTTGTACAGACAAGTAATTAAGTAACGCGTGTTAGTTCTTAAATGAAATGTCACCATGTTTTTATTTGTGCACTTGTCTTGTGCCTGGTTACATAGAGAAGTGCGTGACTTATCACCAGGTAAGTGCACAGCATAGAGCTGCATTTGTTCTGCCATCCGGAGTGCATAGTTGATAGGTGGTGCCAGCAAGGGCCTTGGTTACATGGGCTAGGTCTCCTTTTTTTATCCCTGGAAATAAAACAGGGTTGCCGACTTTTAGGTTCTCCCTCATGGGAGAAACAAAGAGCTGGGAGCATGGGGGTGAGGTTGCAGGCGTGATTTATGCAAATGTAATCCCTGTTCCTGTGACAGTAAAAGACAGATATTTGCTATGAATATGCGTACATGATATGATCAAGCCCCGTCCCTCTCATAGTACCGATCGGGGATGAGGCCTCAATCTGGGTTCTGGGAAATTTGCAGGAGGTTTGGCAATCCCTGAAATAAGAATTTGTGAAGACTATTTGGGTCTGTTAAATAAGAATATTTGGTAATGATGAGAGTATGCTTTGTATTTTAACCCCCTTTCTGCAATAATAATATCTGACACTTGGGCCTCTGTTTACAAAGCACCAAACACTTTTAAATTATTATTACATAAAAGTGAAATGACTCATATTGACAAAGGATTGATCGCCATGGAAAGCCATTTTCTCAACGCTGGCTCTTTGTCGTATTTACTAACTGGCAGGGAAGAGTTTCTCACTCCACTCGGAGAGTAAAAATAAAACGGCATCTGAGGGTGGTGTTATTCTTAGAATTCCTGCGATCTCGCTATAAACCTCCCTGTTCCTCCCACTATTAGCTGTTATTAGGGGGCAGAAAATGGGGTATATATATATATATATATATATATATATATATATGACAAGAATGGAATTTAATTAAATAAAAATAAGCAAAATAAAACAGCAAAAAATGTCTACTGAAAACACCTGGGCAGATGTGAAGCTATTCAAGAATATAGATTATTGTATTTATGCCCTAGATTACATATTATTATAGATTTATGTATTAACAGAGAAGAGGGAGAAATGCTATATCTTAGCAAAACAATATTGAACTGCATGAGGTCATTTTATAGTGGCCGATGAACAGGCGAGAACATATGAATGCATGGTCAGATAACGAGCAAGAAATGCACCGCCTAAAGGTTCAGGTAACGGTTCCTCCAGATGTCTGTATAGAACAGCACGTAGGGTACGGACACAGCAGTCACTTGACCATATGTATTGATGTACTCTGTATGCTGGCACAATTACACATAGCTGCAATTACACATAGACTAGGGACAGTTGCCATTAACCTACCAGCATGTTTTTTGGGTGTGAAAGGACTCTCGCTCTTGTTTCTCACTCCCAAGAGAAATAAAAGATGGCACCTTGGGGGCGGGACCCTGCCCCCTGTATGTTAAATCATATATTGAAAAATATGGCTACAATCACAAAGTGTGTGGACTGTGTCAGTTTCACCTCTATTAAGTTCTGAATAAGACACCTTTATTTGCATACATTTTGATGTCGATAGGAGTCCTTCTCATGGCGAGATGTGACCATTTCACGGCGAGTTGGCTCAAACTCACCGATTAAACTCGACGTTGAGATGACCTCACCATTCTATCTCTACTTATAGTAAATTCACAAACTCAAAGCCTAAACTTGATGCCAATTTGCATTGAGAAGCATTTAGAAGCATGAAGATCCCAGCCNATCCCACATCTCAATGCAAATTTCCCCCAGATAATATGCGATTATATTCAGTGACTATGGGGTATATTTACTAAGCGGTGAGATTGCAGTGAGATTGAAAAGTGGGGATGTTACATAGCAACCAATCAGATTTGAGTTCACATTCTCCAGTATGTAAAATTAAACTGAGATCTTGAATTTGATTGGTTGCTATGGGCAACATCCCCACTTTCCAATCTCACTGCAATCTCACCGCTTTGTAAATATACCCCTTTGCCTTTTTTTCTTAAATCATAAATTCACTGGATTGTTAAAGTTCATTGTACCATAATTTTACTTTGTCTATTTTTTTGTAACATTCATTTACGATAACTATAAAATGATTACTTTTCTATGACCACAAAATATATCAATATAATTTTTTTTTAAATAGAATCTTTATGTAAATGTTCTTTTACTGTAGTAGAAATATGTTACAGTGGCCACATTTCTGCAGGGTGAAAAAGTTAATGACACCATATATCATATTTTATCACACCAGTGACACGAAACATTGTTGCATATTTACTTGGTAGGATTGTGTGGTTTTCTATAACTAAATACCCTGTGTGAGAATAAAAGCAGTGATGTCTGCCTACCTTTCCCTGTCTACCTCACAGAGAATTCAATCTGGACCTATATGTTATTCTGGTGGGTTACAAGTTGCAAAAATATTGCAAAGATGTCGTTAAAATGAAAATATGTAAAAGTATCACAAATCACATGCATTCAGATGTACAATTGAAATGTCATTACTTATGTAATCCTCTTGCGTTAGTAGCCTAATGTATGGAAGTCTGGATATGGTCCTGTCAGCACAAACAGAGATACATACATAACAACAACACTAATGATTACAGTATGTGAACAAAAGAATACCAATATCCAATTTACCTGATCTGCATGCAATGTGTGAGTACGAGCAGTACAGGGCCCGGTTTGACATTGATTGGGAAGAGAAATTATAGTCTCCCCCAGGACCTCAAGGTATGTGTCAGGTATGTACCCAAATGTAAGTTAAATGTAACAAAAACATTAATCACACATAACACAGACATGTAATAAATGTGGTTCAGGGTGCTAATCCAGAGTCTGTAATAGTACAATTTTCTTTGTTTATCTAGACATGATGCACAGAGGAAATATGAGACATGTTATGCGGGAAGGCTTACGACACGAGATGCACAAATATTTTGTTGTCTTCCAGATAAAATTACCAAAGACTATGACAACATTAGTGTAGCAAATCCTTCCGAATGTCATGACTCACATTAGCACGTCACACCCATAGCAGCTATGTCTAGGTATGAGTGAAAACATGGCAAAGGAAAGTGTTGTAATTCTGAAGGATATGTGTGTGTGTGTGAGTAAGGTGTACATCACGGTTGCTCATCAAATAATATGAATAATAATATTGTAGAATTGATAATTGACTAGAGACTGTTTAGCTAAGTAAACAAATAGAAATACAAGTGATTGCGACATAAAGTGTGGCCGATTGTAAAACCCACACCTTACGGCACAGCCCTGTCACTATATCCTGCTCGAAGACGGAATGTGCAGTATTGTAGTGTATAACATCAAGTGTATAATATACAGCAGGTTCCACATAAGCTGAGAGCTAAGGAATGAATGGAATTTGCACTGATTGTGTTACAAATCAATGAAACATATATGTTCTACTTTATTTGAATTGAATGAGAACATTTCTATTCTCTCCCCCGTTTCAGAAGTACTGAAGCTGACAATCTAGTAGTACAGGGGTTCTCAAACTATTTTGCTCTGGGACCTCATCTGACAAAAAAAAATTTTCACGACCCCAGCAAGTCACCGCTGAGCAATATCCCTATATATTTATATCCCTATATATTTATAAATTTTGCACTTTTTTTTTTAAAAAAAGATGGTGATATTTTTTATCAAGACATCAGATTATTATTTTAAACAGCAGGATGTATATGTTTTGTATTAAACTATATAGCTTCATGAGGTCAATTTGGGGGTTAAAAAGGGCTGAAAGGTCCCATTTAACCCTTTAAACATTGCATTATTTGTGCATCACAACAACTGGTATTCCTATGTGACAAATGAATGTGGAGATGGAAGTGGTTCAGTGAAGCAGTCTAGGGGGCCTGCGGGCCGCCAATCACCTACTCCACGCATGTATCACAGCGGCACCCCCCGGTCCCATAGTGCAGGGCTATGGACGATGGTCTGGATGATGATCTCTNTGTGGAAGTCATGACCCCATGAATATGTGGACGCGACCCACTCTGGGGTCCCGACCCACAGTTTGAGAATTGTGGTAGTAGAGTGATTATCTGCTGGATCATGCAATTATCAAGTATTTCCTCTTAATATTTTTCATTCCGGATTGGATCCAGACTGTAGAAAACAAAGTGGTTGGGTTCGGAAGTGTCTTACGTGAATGGCACCAACATGTGCCACATGTAAATTGCGTAAGCTATGTAATTTATGTAACATCCACAGGGGGCAGGTGTTTACAGGAATTATGCGTGGTGGGTGGGAGTAGCATGTAAAGTGTAGATTAAAGCTGGCCATACACTATGCAATAAATTGTTCCAATTGACCAGCTTTAGTCAAGAGTGGGCAAAACCATGTTGAATTGCAGGGGAGGTAAACTGAATTAGTTGCAATCAGTATTACAGGTGAGAGATATTGTTTCGCCCACTCTTGGTCAATTGGAACAGTTTATTGCATAGGGTATGGCCAGCTTAAGGGCTTGGCTAAGACACCTTTCTCCACAAGCATCTAAGTAAAAGTTTTGCGAACGTTAAGGTAGGGTCCTGGCTGCGGACTCCCCACTGTATGGGGGCAGTGGTCTCCACCCCATAAGGAGGGGAATAGGAGTCCACATTGGGACAAATGCAAATTCAGTGTACGGTATGCCAAGCACTGAACTTGCAGGAGATAGGATCTGGTCGCTTTTATTAAATTAGTTTTGAAAGACAATGTTCCAAAGCTTTTTTGATTATTTAAATGCACTAGAAGTTTATCCAGTTTAGAAATAAATGTTTTTAGTTCTAATAATGGTGTTTTGAGACACTGAGCACAGTTCATTTGACTGTTATGGCCATGGCCCACATAATATTTCTACTTAGAATATAGGGGGTATAAAGACACAGAAGCAAAACACAAGAATTTCAATAAAATTAAATATTGGGTCTGATATGAAATATTGGGTCGGATTGGGACTTCGAAGTGGCCTATAATCAACTANAGGCTGGGCTATATAAATTAAGCAGGATTAGTACAGAATAATGATCCTTAATAAGAGCCGTGTAAATATATAATGTACGTGGTTATGTATAGACAATTATGTAAAAGAGTTACAATCTAATATAACATTTCAGGATATAATAGATATTATTTAAGAAATTTATACAATGCAGATCACTGGTCAAAGTGTAAATTTAGAAATAGGGGGTACTTTAATCAAAGTCAGTGGGAGAAGTGCCGGTAGTGAATACCCCCCATATACTCCCCCACTTCCAGCCCTGATGCAGACAGCATCCTAAAGACCACAACCCATTAAGACAGAAAACATAATAATGACCTATACTCTATACTGACATCCTCTAAGTGACCGCATATTACTGTTATAATCCTAGATGAGACGGTGTGAGGCTTCCAAAGGAAATTTCCCTGTAAATCGTACTGTAAACACTGAAAGTGGATATTGAATATGTTGGGTTCAATCCAGGTCTACCGGAGCAAATCTGCAACCATTATGCATCCCAGAGTTCAGAGTGCAAAACATGGGTGGCATGCGTGTGATCCAAAGGTGCATACAATACTGCCTTTTAGACACGTGCAAGTATACAAGCACAATGCAAGCTCTGTGTATATGTGACCATATACGCTGTGTGAGTACAGGGGAGTACACTGTAACTGTAAATATTAATCTTTATTAAAAATTATTGTTTTTAATTACTGTATATATAAATACAGCAATTTATGATCAATTGCAAAGCGTTCAAAAACCCTGAATTAAAATACAGTCAGATGAGTTTAGTAATAAACATCATTTAATAAGAGTGGACCCTGTTCCAGACTTATGAGAGCTTCCCGTCAACAAGCTCACACTCCATACGATAGTGTGGATAGGAATGAGGTCTGTGTGACAAGAGCTCTGGCTAGGACATACTGTAATCTACATAACTGTTCCTGCCTATCAAGGCTAACTACACACATGTGCAGGAACACACACCCCACGGATGAAACACATTGTATGGAGACCAGTTATGTACATCAATTCTGATGCGCACAAGACATTTTTGGGAATCCCCAACAGTGTGCAGTGTTTGTCATATCTAAGTCAGGTTTCATGTAATAGATATTGGTTTAAATGTAGAGTTGCAGATTTAAAGAAGGAGTGAAAAGGGAGCTATAATAAAACACCCATAACATTAGTATAGATTATATTAGTTTGCAGTGCCACCCAGTGGATATATTGAGAATTACACTGAGAACTCCAGCATCATGCCCCTTCAATTCTAAGGTTTAAATGATTAAAACTCAAAATTTGCCTTGATTGATTAAAATATTACATTTTGATTAGTAAATGTGAGATAAGTTATAATCTTTGAAGAAAAAACATGGCTGTTCCAGTGATGGATTATCTCAGGGTTGCCTACTTTTGAAAAATCATTTCAGGGAGAAAAGTAAAAAGCCAAGGGGCGGGCCCAGCGGCGCCAAGGGGCGGGCCCAGCGGCGCCAAGGGGCGGGCCCAGCGGCGCCAAGGGGCGGGCCCAGCGGCGCCAAGG
>JABWIB010002479.1:41595-51979 GCA_016617825.1 Platyplectrum ornatum | reverse complement strand
GTGTATGGCCAGCTTTACTGTTACACTGTTATTAGACTTGGGCTGGAAACATCATCTCTCACCTGTAATACTGATTGCAATTAATTCAATTTACCTCCCTAAAACATGGTTTGCCCATGGGAGTTTTAAGCTGTTTGGTGTACAGTGTATGGTGGCTTAATAATCCTATAAAAAAAAAATTGGTTAATTTTTCACCCAATCGTCAGATTTAAGATTTATAGTGTATGGCCAGATTAAACAATTATTGTTTAGAAAAAAAGCAAGCACACAATTGTCTGATTGCCTCTCTGAAACAATTATTGTGCATCTTCCAAAAAATTGGCACCACACACTAGAAAGATTTTTCGTCCAATTTCCAATAATTGCAAAATTGGAACAATAATTGTTCTAGTGTATGGCCAGCATAAGTCATGAGAGTGTAAATTTAAATCTGGCCCTTATGCTGGCCATACACTATAAGATAAAAAGTTCCAATCGAAAGATTTTTCAAGAGCGGATAAAACAATTATGAATTGCAGGGGGAGGTAAAATGAATGTCAGTGTTTGCATGCAGGGAGAATACTTTATTGTTGCATGTTGCACACAGATACTGACCAGCTTTACTGTTACATTGTTATTAGACTTGTGATGGAAACATCTCTCAACTCTAATACTGATTGCAATTAATTAATTATTTTTATCTCGCCTGCAATTCAACATGGTTTTACTCAATCTTGAAAAATCTTTCGATTGGAACAATTTATCTTATAGTGTATGGCCAGCTTAAGTGTTGTGGACTGTCAAACCTTCCAAAAGCTGTTGCATCTCTTATAGGTGCAGGGTAGGGTATCCTGTCTCTCTCGATTGGGCTCAATATGACTCCCTTTCCCCCACAGTGTTTACACTGATGCTAAATACATTCTTATTCTGCACTTACTAACTTTAAACATTTCTGGTATTAGACTATTTATTTTGGGAAACCATGGCATTCTTACATATTCATACCTAGTGTTGACATTAACAAAACAACATTATTTTAGTTGTAAAATTTTTAATTCAGAATAGATTGTCTATTTTACTATTTCTAAAGCAATATGTGGTTTCAAAAATTGTTTTAGTAAAAGTTTGACAAAGTAAATGTGTTATGTTAATGTCTGTAATATTACCAAGCTATAAAAGTGTTTGTACCAGGAATTGTGCCAATTTCATTATGTTTAACTTTTCTAATTCAGTTCACAATCTTGTATTTAACCTAAATGTATCAGGTTCTACTAATGGCATGTCTTGTGTGCAATAAGATTTATATAATTGATATAAAAGTTTAATTTGTATTATAATTTCTGGTAATATCATAGGGCAATCTAAAATATTTGATGCTTTCTGTATTTCATGTGGCCTAAAACTTGATTTTTTTCCATTTAAGTACTATTTTTCAAGTCATATTGCTTTTTTAATCTAGACAAGTTACAATATAGAATATAAAACATCTTCGCTTTAATAATTACATTGTCACACTTCCAGATCTTTCTTAAATTAATATGTACAAAATCAATATATTATAATAACAGTAATTAAAATTGCTTTTCAACTGTAATATTAAGAGAGGAAAAACTTACTTCTATTTCTCTTGGAACTTGGAGACTCCATTAATTGATTTGTATCACAATTCATATATCCCATTTCAATTTCAAATAATTTTATTCATAGAAGATTGCAATATAATTTGATTAAGTGTAAATAAAATTCACAGGTTTTTACCATTTAGTTAGAGCTAAGTGCTAAATACCTCCAAGTATTGTAATAGTCTAAAATAAGAAAAAAAGGCCTGACAAAACGAATTAGTGCAATTGTTATATATGTTTGCAAATCCAGAGGCTGATCCAAAGTTTTGTGCACATGCTAAATTTGATGTAAATGCAGTTTACGTCCTATCCAGAGTTCCAAGGAAAACTGAAACAATTATAGTAGCGGCCTTATGGGCAGAGGTTGCAGCTTAACAATGTCGGACTGGGTTCCTTGGGCCAACCAGAGGAAATTATTCTTGGGGCCCGCCCTCAGTTATAGAATACTCCTGTTAGTATGCCGGTGTGCTCTCCTCTTTGGAAATTGTGTAGAAAGCAAATATTGAAAGGGGCACTCCCAGACTTGAATATTAAAAACTTCTTCTTTATTTTATATGTTAAAATACATCTCTGTATCCGACGCTTCAGAGACTTACGTCTATTTAATCAGGGATATATATGGACAACAGTGTACAAATACCCAACAGTGCTGTTTAAATAGACAAAGTAAAGTGAACACTTAACCCCCACCAAGGGTACGCCGCCCACCGCATGTCTGGACGCGACTGAAGTACCGGCTAATCAGTGACGTCATCTCTAAGCGCCTAATAGACGTCACCAGACTGAAGCACGCTCTCATTATATATATATATATATATATATATATATATATATATATATATATATATATATAATGCTAGGCAATCATAGTGGTTGAACAATGTAAAACACAATGTTTATTCATTAAACGTAATAAATAACAAACTAAATTAACAGTACAGGCAAAATAGAAACACTGTTATTTCTACTACAGATATATACAGGATAAATACTGACCAAATGGTGGCTAGCAGTACTCACATACATAAACCAAAAAAATATTTGCCCTCTTGTGGGTAAGAGTCATAGGTAGGTCCATTCCCCGCATGCCTAACCCCAATCCTCAATTCACCACTGCCTTGCCCAATAAGCCTAATGAGGGACTACTATACTAAAAAGGTAGACTCCTATACAGTGCTCGAAGTGGGGGTGTATACGGGGGTATGCCATACTGGCATTTGTTACATAGATGTAATTGAAATACTACAAATCTCCATTGACTTCTATTATAGTCATTGTTTCCATACCGCCACTTCTAAATGTCCAACCATGGAAATTTCCACTTCAACCACTGCTCCTATATCAACACAACAATGAAAGTCACTGATCTCTATAGTACCAATACAAATTTTAATGCTTATACTTGGCTAACAAGATTGAACAGCTGTATAGTAGATTTTATAAGCAACAATTGTAACTGAAATAGGCAAACACACTAATTAGAAGTGTTTGCACACTTTTTGGCAAGAAGGTTGCATAAATTTACTTAGTTCTGCCTATGTACCATATATGCCTATACCATAATATTATTTTTAGGTAGAAAAATCATTTTTTTTATATGAGCAAATAGCATGGAAACAAAATATGTTGCATACATTTTCATCCAACATTTTTTTTTATTTATTTATTAACAGGTTTTTATATAGCGCTATCAGATTACGCAGCGATTTACAATTTTAACAATCATGACATGACTGGGTGGTAACAGACAGAATTGGTGGGGAAGAGGGCCCTGCTCGCAAGCTTACATTCTATAGGATATTGGGGATTGATACAAAGAGGTAAGTGCTATTATTATACAATGGTAGAATGCGAGCGCATGCATATGCACTGGAGGGTGGTAGAATGCGAGGGCATGCGTATAAACTGGAGGGTGGTAGAACGCGAGGGTATTCGTATAAACTGGAGGGTGGTAGAAAGCAAGGGCATGCGTATAAACTGGAGGGTGGTAGAACGCGATGGAATGCGTATAAACTGGAGGGTGATAGAACGCGAGGGCATGCGTAGCAGTGACATCAACCAGAGGTTACTCGCGGTGTCACTGTGCTGCAGCTCAGAGCCACTCTCCTGCTGATTGGAGATCTTACAGAAGAGGTACTTGCTGTCATGGGGGAGGGGGAGACCGCAATTTCCCGGCCCAGTGATACTGTTAGTGCATCTGCAGTTCCAGTGTTATAGCATGTATAGTTCTGCTGAGTATGTCAGCAGCACTTTACATGCTATAACAGTGGTTCAGCAAGGTCACTAACAGTATGGCTGGGCCGGGAAGTTGCGATCGCGTCTTTTTTTTTTTTAAGTGAGATGTGTTCATTCTTGTTTTATTTTAACTTTATTGCTGCTTATACCTAGGGCCCACCGGAGGATCCTCCGGTTCTCCGGTGGCCCAGTCTGAGGCTGTATATATATATATATATATATATACAGAAGTGTGTCTGCCTTTTTTTGTGTTAGTTTTGGTGCAATATTAATCTGTGGAATAAAATAAAATTATTGAGCAATGGTAATACACAATGGTGTGTTCCTTTCTTCCACTTTATATGCACCACCATTCCTGTCAGACGAAAATTTGAATGGGTATATTTTGTAGTGGGACTATTGGTGTGGTTATACAGAGGTGTTTTAGTGATATAGCTCTTTTGATGAAGTTGTCATGGTATCGAAATGATTTTAATGATTTTATTGGGATGTTGTTATCAAATTTGGAGGGACACAGGGATGAGATGAACAGTTTGTCCTGTTTCAGAAGGTTCTCCTCAGGTGGTTTTGCTGGGCGGTTTGTCCCGGTGTCTTGTTTGATTGCATTTATATAGAGTGTGGGTTGGGATGATCTTATCTTCTGTTGGTAGAGTCTCAACGTGTGATATGGGGAAAGAAAGTGGGAACAGAAGTAGACAAATAGTGAAGTACATCAATGCTGGTCTAAGTTGGATCGAGGGATTTATACACTCACCCTTTACCCACTTGTGGGGTATGCTTCTGTATCAGACAGGCGTTTTGTTGTTGGTACGTGTGGTGGTTTGACAGGGCTGTTTGGTCCGGTCGTCTCACTGTCATATGTGTTGCTGGTTCACTAGTCTTCATGTTGCCGCGTGCCTGCATTCCGTGTTGCCCGACTCTTCGTCATTGCATCTCAGCGTCTCTGATCTGCGTCTCGGCGCAGGTCACTGCCGTGTGCTTGGATGGTGTTTCGGTGGTGTCTCGCTTCGTCCCGTTGTTTTTCTGGGGAGTTCCAGCGTGACTTTTGAGTCCTGGTCCCTCAGGTACTCCGCATGGGGGTACTTTGCTAGCTTAGTGAGGAGTACTCGGATGGTGTAGTATATTGAGTCAGTGATGTTAATAAAAATGTAAGAAAATATAGTCTGTGTCTCAATTTTTTTTTGAATTGCAAGATTTGGTTTCGTGTTCACCCAACGTGTTTCATCATCAATATGACTTCCTCAGTGGTTACTGGGTGCATGGTTCTCTTGGTATTTATGATAGGTTTAAGTGTGTGGGTAATTGGGGGTGGGTGGAGTTTCTGTTGGTGTTTGGAATTGGCCTGCTCTGAGATGGGGGTTGGTCCTCCCATTTTATTTGGGTGGGGAATGGGCATATTTCAGTTGTGGTTGTGGTTTTCATAGTGTATGTGTGTGGAATTTTTATTGGATGATAGTTTATCGATGTGGGGGTTCGAGCATTTTACTGTGGTTGTCATGGCAACCTCGTTGGGAATGGGGGTATTTTTATGTACAAGGAAGTGTGTCTTGGATTTTATGGGGATGATGCTGTGTGATGACGCTGAAGAATTGGTCGTTGTACCAAAAGTATTTGTGCTTTAGGATGAATATGATGACCTGTGTAATGAAAGTGGCCTGTTGTGGATCCATATCCTGGTCTCATTCTAGGAAATACTGCACCCCTTGTACTCCTTGAGCGTGGTCGATGGCCTTGTAAACTTGAATATCTTTTGGTCTTAAAAATGTGTATGTGCAACTCTGCATCAGTCCCCAAGAGTCTTGTATTTAAATAGATAGACTATCATTAATAAGCTATAAATTAGAAATATGCATAAAATAGATACAAAAAATAAAGCTATGACAACTCAAACTATCATTAAACATCACTCACACCAGGGGCAGGCTGGCAAATTTTGGCCCGGGGGGCAAGCCCACAGCAGTGGCGGCCCATAACTAATGGCCTGTAGAAAGAGGGGAATTTTATATATATAGAAACAAGGGCAATAAAAGGTGGCAGAGGGCATTAATGAATGAATTATTAATTAAATTATATTATTATCACGGAAGTTATATATAAATATTTTTAAAATACACCTTAAAATTATTGCAAAAATATGTACAAATAAATGTAAATAAATGGCATTTAACTTAAGTGGGTAGTGAGGCAGCAGGGGAGAGCTGGCAAATGTAATCCTTGCAGTTAATAGTCTGGTAGTATAATAAAGCAGGTAGTTAGCAGGTAGTTTTTCCATGGTGGGATATCATAGGCCAGTTCATAAGCCCCCCCCCTTTCCTTAATATAGTTGAATAATTTAATAATTTACCATTACTCCATAGATGATGGCTTCATAATGATCCCTGATCGATCCTCTGCACATGCGCTGTGCAGTTTCTCTCCCTCACTCTGCCTCCTCCCCCCTCCCCACTCCCTCATGTAAACACACTTCCCTGTTCCTACACGGTGCCTGTGTACCCTGTGTACATCCCAGCTCACTGACACCATACCTCCCAAGTGTCCCGATTCTGGCGGGACAGTCCCGCTTTTGGGGGACGGTCCCGCCGTCCCTCCCGCCACCCAGTTTGTCCCGATTAGGGGACAAACTATTTCTTGTAATAAAAATCTGCGGTCGCGGCAGTAAAAGGGGTGGGGCTTGGGTGGACCGGAGGCGGGGCTTGGGCGGACCGGAGGCGGGGCTTGGGCGGACCGGAGACGGGGCCTATTTGTCCCGCTGTCGCCGGCCCACATTTATAAACCATTCATCTCCCTGTAACAGCCCATCTCTGCTTACAGTACAATGTCTATATACCTATATATATAAATATGTTTCTATATGTATATGGACAGTGTAGTGTAAGCAGAGATGGGCTGTTACAGGGAGATGAATGGTTCATTGATGTGTCCAGTGCAGGCTGTCAGTGAGCCGGGATGTGTTGCTGCTGTGTCCTGTGTACAGAAGCAGATAAGGACTCTGCTTCTCTGCTATAGCCCTGTGTAGAGACAGGAGGGAGTGAGGGGCTGGCAGGGGAGAGGAGGGAGAGGAGACACGCTTCTGCATGCATAAAGCAGCTATCGCTGGGGCGGCAGACAGTATGGGAACACGTTCCTGTGATGTCACGGCCGCTGGGTCTCGCTCATACATGAGACTCCGGCGGCCGATTGTAATTTTTAAAGGCGATCAGTTGATCGTCATGTGGGTCCTGCGGCCCAGGACCACCAATGACGTGGACAGCCCAGGTCCCACTTCGCACCCGGGCACCCGTGCCAGCGCGCCCCTGACTCACACGTTTACTGGGAAGATTGCACCGATAAAAAAAAGTTCTGGGATCTAATTACCTTTCCAGCAAGGTCCCACAATGGTCTATGAGATTACCACAGACATTGATGTTCCTCACTGAAGTCCTGATGCATGCGCAAGGACGACTCGGTCAGATATGTTTTTTAGCTTTTTTTTTTTTTTTTTTTACTATCCTGGAGGTTTGCAGTGTGGGGCCGGTGCTGTAGTGTGATTTGCAAAAATCATACCCTCTGCCTATTCTGTTGACTTCTTGGAATTCCTGGGAGGGATAAAACAAAAGTCGACATCTCTGTTCTAAATTATGATGTAGAATTGTCAGTAAATACAATGCAACTTGATAGATTTTTCAGGTTTACTTGTACTTATATCACAAATGTTAGACTACACTAATATCCATACATTTTAAAAAACTTTTTGATGTCCTTCCATCAAAGACAGTTGCAATTTGAATTCAAGCCTCGTTTTGCAGTAAGCGCTAAATTTACTAACCAGGGAGATTGCAGTGAGACTGAACAGTGGGTATGTTGCCCATAGCAACCAAGCAAATTCAAGCTCACAGTGTAATTTCACATACTGGAGAATGTAAGCTCGAATCTGATCCCACCTTTTCAATGTCCCTTCAATCTTGTTGCTTAGTAAATTTAGACCCAGGAGACATTATGGAGGAAGCAGAAATGAGTGTTTAGTTTAATAGGCTTCAGGAAATATATTCTGTACAGTACTTTTATAGGATTTCGGGGCTGATTCAACCCTGCGTCTCTGCCAGCCAGGCTGGGGGAGACACGAAGAATCGCCGATCTGCGCATGCTCTGAATGGAACGGAGTCGGGCGCAAAGCATCATGCAAATGAGAAAAGGGGCGTTCCACAAAAAGGGGCGTTTGCATGTGCGCTTTTAGCAGGGCTAAGCCCTGCTAATTAGTAGCGCAGCCTGCACCCTGTCTGGACATGGTGCAGGCGTAGCGCAGTGTGACCGAGGCAGGTATTGTCCTATGGACAATTACCTGCCTCATTAAGGTTTAAAAAAAGGTGTAAAAAAAAAATAAATGAATAAAATACTATTTATTTATTTAAAATGTGTCTGTGGTTTTATTATTTTTTTTTTACATAATTTTTTTTTATTATTATTATTTTTTTTTTAACTATAGAGAGCCGGCATTGAATGCTGCGAGCATACGCTGGCAGAGGCTCCGGACACAGCGTCCGGAGCCTCTGCGGTTTTTTAAATAGCACAGGGAAGCGGGGCATAAGGCATGCCCCTCTCCCTGCGCTCTATTCAGAGCTGCGCTGTTGCACAGCTCTGAATAGCACGGACCCGGCGGCCGCAGTGTGCGGCCGCCTAAAACTCTGAATCAGGTCCTTTAACTACACATAAATGCCTCACTTTGAATATAAGTTCTTAGCTTATCAGTGGACACCTTAAACTTTCTTGCAGCAGTTCCTGCCATCTTTCATTTGCATATGTTCAATGTAGGAAAAATTTAAAGTTCATAAACATAGTAAAACTACGCTTGTGCATCCAATGATATGCTAATTATACTAAATACTTAATAAATAGAACAGTGTAAAGCAAACCAACAGAGAGCTAAGCTTAGGGGATCTGACCTTTAGAAAACTGCAGCAAAATGTTAAATAATAAAACAAGACATAATCTTGTCATTTAATTAGTAAAAAAATAATAATTGGATATGTTTATACAGCTCCTTTCCTTTCATTTTATATTATTGTACCTGTAATTATAATATAATCTGCTCTTGTGCAGAAATTCATGGACATAATTATACCTACAATATATGGACTTTAATCTTGTTTATTAGTCTACTGTAATCTAAAGCTGGCCATACACTATGCAATAAATATTTCCAATTTATTGACAGGAGACATGATAACAAATGACAAAGCACTTAAATGTGAGCCTGTGAGTAAAGGTTAGCTTAATTTAGAACAATTAGGTCCTAGAAGAGTAAGGCATTTTCACTGAATGCATAAACTCAGAGATCCACAGCATCATATTCAGGGTTTATCAAAGGGGGTTCATTACACTAACTTTGGCAACCTGCTTAGCCCGACCTGGTAGCAGGACAAGTTACTCAGTGGCACACTCACATGCGATTTTGTGGATTTGGGCAACCCCTTCTTATGAAGAGAGAGAAATTGGAGGAGTCAAATATATATTCAATGGGTATTTCCCCACAGGGTTTCGTTTCACTCTACATGGTTCACCCCAGAGAATGAGGGGAGATAGAGAAGAAACATTAGACAGATGAAAAGGAACAAAGTGAATCAAATGTATGGAAAAAAAGAGGCATAAGATATAGAAAACAAAGAGAGAAAAAAAGAGAAGGAAAAAGTGAATGATAACATTGAATAAAAAAAGAGAAAGGCTATGACCACCATATCATTGCCACCATATCATAACAACTCATAACATTACAGTTTGCAATGTAAATGTAATGCTTATAGTCTATGGAGAAATGTAGGTATATAGGGCCAGATTAAGATTTACACTTTCATGACTAAAGCTGGCCATACATTATGCAATAAATTGTTCCAATCAATCAGCTTTAAGCTGTGCATACACTATAAGATAAATTGTTCCAATCAAAAGTTTTTTCAAGAGTGGGCAAAACCATAATGAATTGCAGACGACTTAAATTTCATTAGTTGCAATCAGTATTACAGGTGAGAGTCTAGCACAAGTCTAATAACAGTGTAACAGTAACGGTGGTCAGTATCTGTGTGCAATAAGCAAAAATAAAACATATTCCCTGCATGCAAACACTAACATTCATTTTACCCCCCCCCCCTGCAATTCAACATGGTTTTACCGACTCTTGAAAAATCTTTCGATTGGAACTATTTATCTTATAATGTATGCCCAGCTTTAGTCAAGTGTGGGCAAAACTATACTGAATTGTAGGAGAGGTAAACTGAATATTAGTGTTTAAATGCAGGGAAAATAATTTATTTTTGCATTTTACACACAGATACTGACCAGTGTTACTGTAAAGCTGGCCATACACTATAAGATAAATTGTTCCAATCGTAAGATTTTTCAAGAGTGGGCAAAACCATGTTGAATTGCAGGGGAGGCAATTTGAATTAATTGCAATCAGTTTTACAGGTGAGAGATGATGTTTCCAGCACAAGTCTAATAACAGTGTAACAGTAACGCTGGTCAGTATCTGTGTGCAACATGCAACAATAAAGTATTCTCCCTGCATGCAAACACTG
>JABWIB010002479.1:4762-37204 GCA_016617825.1 Platyplectrum ornatum | reverse complement strand
AGCAGCGATCGGCTAGTCATGAATGACTAGCCAATCGCGGCTCTTGCCGGGGACAGGACCACTAATTTTGGTCCTCCCCGGCATCCTTACATTGGCAGCTGTCAGCTGACAGCTGCCATTGTGATCCTGTCTCCCCGCGACGCCAATCTTACGATTGGACCAATTTATCGTATAGTGTATGGCCAGCTTTACACTGGTATTAGATTTTGGCTGGAAACATCATCTCTCACCTGTAATACTGATTGCAACTAATTCAATTTAACTCCCCTGTAATTCAACATGGTTTATGCTTCTAGAGTGGGTCTTAATGGGAGGATTATTGCAAGTGCCCATACACTCTATGATTTTCTATCTAAAAAACGATTTAAGATTGAGCAGACCAAAAGACCAGACCTCAGTGTTACTGTTACACTGTTATTAGACTTGTGCTAGTAAACATCATCTCTCACATGTAATACTGAAATTAATTCAATTTACCTCCCCTGCAATTCAACATGGTTTTGACCATGTGAGTACCATGGACCTGATTCATGCTTTTTGGTGGCCGCAGGCAGCGTCTGCCAGGTCCGCAATATTCAGAGCTACGCAAAAGCAGCGCATAGGAGAGGGGCATGCTCTATGCCCCCCATCCCTGCGCTAATGGAAAAAATGCAGAGGCTCTGAATGCTTTATCCGGAGCCTTTGCTATTTTATCCTTGCCGGCTTTCATGAATGAAAAAAAAAAGAAAGAAAGAAAAAAAAATAATAATAAAAAAATAAAACTCACATACACAATTTTATATATTATATTTAGCCCTGCTAAAATCGCATATGTAAATGAGAAAAGGGGCGTGGAACATTTCCATATTCCTTACTTACACTCTCTTACTTACACTCATGGGGGCTGATTCAGACTGGCGGAGACGCAGGGCTGAATCAGCCCCCATGAGTGTAAGTAAGTTAAGGTGATATGAGTACCTTTGGTGTTGCTGACTGTTGACAAGCCCCTACACTATGGAGTTTGAGTTCAAAGGCTCTTAAGGGCTATTCCTTCCTGCATGCTCTGTCTCTAACACCACAGGCTGGGGAACTGACCTTGTTTTATTTCCAGATTGCACTGACTGTTTGATACCTGTCATCTCTGCTGTATAGTCTGCATTGTATTCCCTTTGTAATAATAGTAAATCCAAGTCCAAAAATTCCAAAAATGTTTTTTTTAAGTTATTTTACATTTGATGTACACAGTATACAACATAAAAGTTTCTTATACATTTGTATATCCTAATCAACCTTCTATTGCAATTTTCCCACAAGCTTTCAAACATATTTACCAATGGGATGTGTATAGTTTTCTAAATTAAATATCTTATTTGAAACAGATTACCACCTTTGGCGTATACATTACATTCTCTTCTATTAAATATTGTGGAGTCCATAAGGACAGAGCAGGAAACAGACTTCACTCCACACAATATCCTTATTGAAATTGTGTATTTATCCTAAAAATTTATCTAAGGGCTTTTGTGGAACTAAACCATCATTTCTTATTCTCAAACTTTCATCTCATTAAAATCACACTGGATCATGAGTGACTATGATTTATGTTACAGAATGTAATGTATTTATATGTTATTCTTTATATCTTTTCATACAGACTGTGCTCGAATTGTCCTGCACAAAGTAATATGTTGATATGCAGTTCATTTTCTTCATTTTATTTATAAATAGTGAAATATTATGCAAATGTATAATCTGTGGGATACTGTGCATGTTTTAATGTTTATAGCTTGTTTCTGTTAAACTATCTTGGGAACATTTTACACTTACCATCTGCTACTGGACATTCAGTATAGGGGCAATTAAAGTTATCAGGACTATGTTATAACATATGCCTCTGTTCAATCTTGTTATGTTGTCTTTTTTTACTAGACTTTAAAACTAAGAACATATAAATTCAGCATCTATAAAAACCTTTATCTCAAACCATTTATCTTATATCTAGTAAATACGTGTTTTATAAGCACAAATATATTTTTAGAAATAATTACTGCAGTAATAAAAAAATAAATGTTTATGTGTACATTTTAGGGAAGATGTAAGTAATTAGTATTAGAATGACATTTTATGACAAATAAACTGTGCAAAAGAAAATCGAAATAACCTTTATGTTATAAAAACAATAAATATATAAAAAATAGTAAAAAATGAACAACATGATGCACATAAATAGGCACAATATNTACAGAGATCATCAGAAGAAAATAGAATACACAACAGGTAAGTTTATTGTACTGGAAAATGTCCAGGATCCAACAGGAATCACTTGTAGCTGAAGTATTCAGACAGATGTAACTACTATGTTTTCCCAATAATAAGACACTGTCTTATTTTTTTTTTTGGTCCAAAAAAACACCATCGGGCTTATTTTCGGGGTAGGTCTTATTTTAATTAACATTGACAGATATTTATACAAAACAGTTCTGTTTTTATCCCCATCATGTCCTCAGTCCTGCTTTTTTATTTTTACAAACTGAGTAATATGCTAGGTCTTATTTTTCAGAGTAGGCTTATTTTAGCCGGTTTAACAAAAATTGGGGTAGGTCTTATTTTAGGGGTAGGTCTTATTATCGGGGAACACAGTTCATGTGAGTCATGTGCACTGGGGGCCAATGGATGCCCAGTTGATGGTGGAGACATCAGGGCATACACACACACCTAAGCTCTACATCGTTATCATTATCTGCCTATCATGCTATTTCCATTATCTTCTTAATACGTTTTGTTTTTTCTACTAAGAGTGCTGACCACATTTGTACACGCTGTACCTGTTGCCACTATGTGTACTAAATCAGTATATATTGTTATCTAGCAGATTAAATAAATTAAACGCTAGAAAATACCCTGCGCTGGATTGAAAAAATAGGATTGTGTGTTACTTTACCAGAACAAAAAAAGTCAAGCTGCTAGCCAACTAGAAAACAGGATTTCTATATGTTTCTGTGTGTACTAAATGGCATATTGCTAGTTTTCTGCTTCTCTGCTTCTAACTTTACTTTTTTGTTTTTATTCAGCATTGTAAAATTACATTTCATCTTTGATTTGACATTGCCTCCTTTCCTGGCATTGGCATTGGCTTTGTCATGACTGGTGACAGCAGCTTCAGCACTTCTACCTGGTTACTGATCTACAAATTGATCACCCTCCATTATCCCCATAAAAATGTATTTTTTTTATTTTATTTATTTGTAAATTTTTATTAACAGACTTTGGTACTGGACAATGGACACTGCAGCCTTTGGCAATAGACAAAGGACCAGCTTGTATTCCTGCTTAGGTCACAATGTCCGGGTGGGCTCGGTTCCATGCTCATCTGTAGTAATAACTGTTAGGCGATGTCTCTTTTATTTAATGCACAATAATTATAAAATCTATTTTTGAGGTCTGGTAGCATATTCTTCAAATTGGAAACAAGCAACTTTAATTATGGAAGAAAAATGTAAATCTTGATTACATAAAGAGAAAAAAATGTTAAAACCAGCATACTATATATCCTCAGGTGGTAAAGGCAACCTACTACTAAATAATGTTGACTTTGTTGTAAGTGTATTAAATGTGGAAGATAATCATAGGTCTGTGCTCACTTGTTGACTTCAAGATGGTAATTTATACAGATAGCAGAATTCCTTGTCAGTAACCCATAATGAGTTTCAACGTTGACATCTTTCTAAAGGCAACTGCACATTACCATTTAAAATGGATATAAATATAGATTGGTTACAAAGTAATGCAATCACGAAAGCATTAGGTATGTGCAACATTTCTTTATTACGCTATTTGTGCATTTTGTGGTTCCTTCAGATAAAGGACCTAAGTTTTGTGTGCATACGGATTTCATGTTCTATGTATGTCTTATCCAGAGTTCCCTGTTGAATCCGCAGTAACAGCCATGCGCATAGGCTGCAACTATGTATTTAAATGTTGTTGTTTTTAAATGATTGTATTTGCAGCATTTTAAAACCCATTTCAGTGTTTTTCATTGCAATGCAGAGCATAGTAGCAGTATTCTGATTATTTTATGCACATAAATAATAAAAATAAATAGAAGCCACAGCCTCTTTCCCTGCACGCTATCCAGAGGTACGCATTACGCAAGGGGCTATTTAATCATACCATTACTACTACTACTGCTACTACTATAAATGATTAGCAATGAAATATTTCTATGTTGTTAAATTTAATTTAAATAACTGACATTTCTTAAAGCTTCCCTAGTTTCCTTAAATATGTATAGAATATGTTTTACCCAATACTGGCTTTCACAAACAAAAGCTGTGTAATGCCATACAATAGCTTTACAACAGTTTTAACAGGTTGGCAATAGTTAATTTGTGATGACATTTGGCTTTTGGTCACAACAAAAAAAAATGATGGTCCTAAGTCACAAATATGTCAGCAGTGATAAATTCTTGTTGCACTTTAATCTTTTTTCATTTGATGTAACATCAAAGAATAGCATCACAGGCAGAAAGAGACTTTGAACAAATTAAAGGATAAAAAGACTCTGATCTGACAGATTACATTATTGCCACTGTGATATTGAAAGTAACCTTATTACTTATCAAGTATTAGGTGAGAACACTCATTATGTATGTTGATTTTCTACATTATGCAATTATATACAATATTAACACAGTACATAAATATATTTAGTAACTGATAGATTACAGATTCTCACAATGAAGGATGTAACTGAGAGCACTGACTGCATTTATACAAAGCATATAGCATGTTTAACAGAAAACATTAACAAATTGACAGCCTTTATCTTTCATAGTTGTAACATATTTGACATGATGATGAATTCTTGGTAAAAGGGCCGCCATCAGGGGGGGACTGTACTGGTGTGCCTGCTTGAACTTCCTGAATGGCCTACTGCGGTTATGTAGGGGGCCCGGCTGCCTGGGACTTTGTGAGGCCCGGGTGATCCTGGCGGCGGCCCTGCTTGGTAAGGTTATATTACACTACTCATTTTAAAAACATTTTGGGGTTGATCCAGAGTTGAATTAGGGGCGAAATGACTGCACGTGTAGAACTGAGCAAAAACATGTTGAACTGTGAGTAGCAAATATAAACGGAATACAAAATAAGGCCTGATCCAGAGCTGCCTGGAATACAGGCAAATTTACAGGAATAGTGTCGGTAGCTTCTGTGCTACAGGTCTGACAAAAGCAGGGGAAATGGATGATATTTTTTCCTGCGTGCTATTCACAGGTTAGCGCGCTGGATTGTCCAGAGTCTTTGGCCTATCAATGTGGGCTTCAAAACCTCTGGATCTGGCCCCAGGAGTTTAAAGTTTAATTTAGTGTGTGAGATCTATGTGCAAGCAGGGACACATTAAAATCCACATGGGCCTGGGATGAAAATTATGAAAATGATACGCAAGTGTGTGTTGTTGCCAATTATACTAGGGATATTTAATCACATTGGGCCAAATCCAGGCTTTACGTACTACTGATCTACTCACGACTTACAAGTGGGGAAACACCATGTTGAATTGCAAGGGACTTAAATTTCATTAGTTGCAAACAGTATTAGAATTGAAAGATGATGTTTCCTAACCCAAGTGTAACCACGTTTTTAACTAATAAATAGATGGAAAAAGTAAATATTTTTTTTTACTTTATGGGCTGATTCTAAAGACAGCGACTGTCCCTGTTATGACTGGATTTTCCCTATTCACAAAGAAATTAATGGTATCATACACCTATAGTTAAAGCACCATGTTCTTGATTAATGCTGTATATTCAGTGAAATTATTGATACAGGGCTTAATCCGTAGTTGCACATCTGTCTGTTTTGCATTCAGATGTGCAGCAACAATGAGTGCTGAGCATGCTCAGATACTTACTGTATGTAGGAGCACTGCTGCCCATCACTATTTGTCCACATGTGTCTGTTTTAAGCTAGTGGAACAGCTTAGAGATAAGGGGTGTGTTTTTTTCTAATTATTTGTATCAAATAGTGATTTAAAGAACATAATTTTAAACAAATGCCACAATAGTAGTGAAATAGTCACTATGCTCAGGCATTTCAAAGAACCACATTTAAAATTGATTTTAAATGTTGACTGCGGCTGTAGAGTTCATGCAACTCTACAATTATTCTGTATTTTCACAAAATGAATGTTTTTTGCAAATGTTTTATTTATGTCAAAGCTTAAATAATTTGCCCTGTGTACTAGCTATAACAAGAAAGATGCCTAAACTTTCATTTATATCATTACTTGGAGCCACTGTAGTTCTAGACATTTATTTGTTATTGTTGCATTATAAACTTTCAGGATTTATGACTAAGAAAAACATACTGTTCAATGTCCTTCTTCTTTACTAGCTGTCAATATAATTCTCTTAAAGCACATCCTATTGATTAACAGTGAGAGGATAAGTGATTCCAGAAATAAAGGTAATTTGAAAGCTACTTACAAGTTTCTCGCTTTTAAAATGCTGCTATATGCTTTATATATATAGAATAAAACATAGTTATCCATATGCATTAAGCATTATGTAAATGTCCTGTTCAGATACTACATTATACCATATGTGTTGCTGTTGTTTTCCAAGGAAATCATCAGTACTATAAAACTTGAGTTTTATTTTAATAGTAAGTTATTTGTCAATGCACTATTAAAAAAAAAAAAAACTGCTTTACGTAGGTGCAATAACTTGACAATAGTAAACAGAAAATCTTAATGGGAGACATAAAGGTCATATAAACTATAAAATTAGATTTGTATTAATAATGGCTTTAGGTATAATTACATAAGGAAAACAATTATATTATATGGGAGAATATGTTTAAAAGGTTTTCAAGGATTTTATCTATGACTTCAATTAGTTTTAAATGTTTCATTGGTCTGGCCGTTCATACTGCATATTGATGATGACGATTGAATTCAAATTGAATGTGCTGTTAATGAATTTTAATGTTGTCAGTATAATATTGTCACTTTACAATACATGCAGTGGGTGAGACCCAGAAGGTTTCATTGTTGATCTCCCTCATAGCACCTTCTTTAGGTGGGTTGCTCAGACCTCCATTAGAAATGACATCAAGCTTTGCCACTGACTACATACAGTAAACCTAGTTATGGAACCATTTTCTAAAATGTTATATCATTAAACCCCATCTATTCTGTTGTTTATTTTACCACAACAGTACCTCACAGACACTGTTATAACATTCAGGGATGGCTCCTAGCGGTGGAAAACTTCTGTCTCTGCATGGCAGTGACATTATTACAGAGTACCAATAAATCAGAGAAATGCTGTATGATAGACACCCAAAAGCTTCACATCAAAAATATAGAAATGCAGAACAAGGTTATTAATGCACTGAATGATGATATTATTCCATTCATTTAGTGATTTAAGTGAATTTGATAGATTGACACTAGTGCATTGGTTGGGGATGACATGGTCATAGTTTATGAAATATAAAACAAAGTTAGTTCATAAATGACATTGAACAAGATATTTCATACAATATAATTATGAGAAAGTTATTGATTAGATTATTTTCAAATTTTATAAATGTTGGATTTTTATTACGATGAAGGTATTGCAATAATTTGTTCGCACCATGCATGAAAGATGATGTAAAGCAAACTGCTGTTAAAATCGTGGAGGCATTGAAATGATTGATGTTTGTGCCTGCAGGCCTTTGCTGTTCAGATGAGCAACAACAAAAAACTGGGGTCACAGCACAGATCTATTGAAAATCATTTCTGGAATAAATGATGGTTACGGAAATAGCCTGAGACGTACATCTAAACCATAAGAGGGTGGAAATAAATGCAGATAAGTTCAAGAAAAACATCTTTCAGGTTAGAATTCCCTATAATTATCACATTTAGGATCAAAATGATTTCATATTTTTATAACAGCATGGTTTATTTTTTTGAAGTGTGTAAGTGCTGACCAAAGCAGCAATAATAATATAACACAAAATTATATGCCTATTTCTATACAGGGAAGAAATGAGTAATGAATTTTATTTTAACACTTGGAATGTTGGCAGGATGATTATACAGGGGACATTCTTTATTGGTTGGTCACAGGCCTCTCATCTTCATAATGTGGCAGGTGATGAAACTTCTCTACTTATGATTTTGTTTCCATCTTTTCTCTTTTAACACTGAAGTTTGAATAAGATGGTGTGCATAGAATGCACCTGTACAGTAGTATCTGCATTCCTCTCACCATACCTCCCAACTTATAGAGTCCGGAGCACGGGACACATAAGCCCCGCCCCGGACTCCCGCCACACCCTGACTCCGCCCCGGAAAACCCCGCTCCTTACACGCCCCGCCCCGGACTCCCGCCACACCTGACTCCTCCCCGCCAAGCCCCACCCTTTTTTATGCTGCGGCTCGCGGATAATTTCAATTACAAATTAAAAAGAAAGGTTGTCCCCTAAATGGGACAAACTGGGAGGCAAAAGGGACAGCGGGACAGTCCCCCAAAAGCGGGACTGTCCCAATGAAAGCGGGAAAGTTGGGAAGTGTGCTTTCACCAATAAGAAATCACTATTCACAAACGTGTTGAAACAACAAAACATACATGAGTCTTGGTTTTTAAGATCTAGATCAATTTGAAAACTGTGCTAGTTTTGATTTGGTCAAGGTCTTTGATAACAAATCTATATATAACAAATATATATATTGCAGTTGTGTTGTAATGTAAGGCATTGTATCTTTAAGAGTGCATCATTACAGGATAGACATGTCAGGAAGTTGCAGGGCAGGGCAGTCCAGGGCAGATAATGGAAAATCAGTGACAGCATGGTGTGTTTGTAAGACACTGCAAGCTAAACTGCAAGTATGTCTATGAACAAATAAATATCATTAATTGTGTAATTAATTCTGTAATCTACGTCCTTCAGTGTGGGTGTGGCCTACAATATGTGGGTAGGACCACGCGCACACTGAAGGAACGTAAAAGTCCAGAGGTGTGGGCAAAACGCATTGCAGTAATTACTGTAGCATCGATAGACCTACTAAAATATTCAAGCACTTTTCAGTGACCAGTTTGGAGATCACTTTTCATACAGAAGTGACATTCGTTGTGCAGCCGAGACTACAGGGAAGGGAGATGTTTATTACAGCTGAGTTCGCCCACATACCGCGAGAGTACGCCACACAAAACATACATGCAGACTCGGCGTGCAACTATCGATACCAGGCGGACGGCGAAAAACTAAGGGACTGCCAGCCCAGAACAAATATCCACATACAAAATCTGTACAGTACCTGTACCTTCCTCACAACGGTTGCGATAAGAAATATAATTCTCATTCATAAATATCGTAGTTATACAGTGAACTCCCTGGACATTGTCTGTTTGCCTAAGAACAGTTTCAACACTCTTACTGATATCTATTACCCACTATCTATGAGAAAAGACTTCCTTTGGGACATAAAAATCACCATCGCTTATGGATGTATTCCAGTTGTCTTGAAGCATCAAGTAAATGCACCCCCCCATAGATATTCGGTTAAGGACCATTCAACATCTTTCATGTGCCTGCAAGTGTTCCTTTAATAATTATGGTTGTATAAATTGCTACAGTATTTATAGATACATAAATCAAATGTGTTTGTATGTAAATTTCCTATATATTTTTGTATTAGTTTATTGTGATTTATTAAATTTTTGTACTCTTTCCGGACCTCTTGCATTTAATTCATTAATATCAAGTTAATAGGGATTTAAGCGCAATATAATTTATTTCTTAGTTGTGTAATCGGACAATCCCACCCCTGTCTTGTTATATATTTGTGATTGTCCTTATTTAATAATAATTTTTTGCACCTGTTGGAAAATCTTTAGCCCTCATCAAATATATTTTCTCTTGTATGAACAAATAAATATATTCAACTATTATTACTCAGTATTTATTATTGGCATTACTGTCACAACCAATATATAACAAAGTTCAAGTTCCATATGTTTGAGAGGGATTACCCCCCAACTGTCCAAATTTCAGCAGGACAGTCCCACTTTTGAGGGACTTTCCTGCTGTCCCTCCCTCCAACCAGTTTGTCCTGCTAAGGGGACAAACTGGTAGGTGCGCGTTTTTCTACTATTTTTGCTGCCGTGCGCGGCTGAAAAGGGGCGAGGCTTGAGCGGGTCAGGGTGGAGCTGGGGGCCCAGGCGGAGCTTGGCTGAGCTGGGTGGGTCCGGTACGGAGCTGGTAAGGTCTGGGGTGGGGATTGTGTGTCCCACTTTCACCCGCGGCAAAGTTGGCAGGTATGAGAGGGGTGTAGCAGATGTATACTCCCCTCATACTTGGAATGTAGGAAAGCAAATTACATACACTGAAGGACACCAAGTAATCTTCCATTGTTCATTACACAGAGAGCAAGCCTGATGTCAGTCTGAGTGAGACTCCTCCCTAAAGACCTGCCAGATTTGTGCTGAGAAGGACGCTTAGTGAAGTAGGGGGCAAATAGACAGAGTAGTGTGTGAGCAAGAGAGCGTGCCAGTGTTGTGCAGGGAGAGAGATACAGCAATAATGAATCTCCAGCAACTTCTGGGAGGCTGCTGTGAACAGAACTTGACCCCAGTACCGCAGGATAGTACAGAGTAGAGAATGTGCAAGTGTTGCTGCGGACCTGCCATTGATGAAGAGAACAAAGCAATTACTGCAGTTAGGTCCAGACCAGTGAGACAAACTGTGAAGAGTACAGACGTAGAAATTTACACTAAAGAAAAAGGAGAGAGGATTTAGATGACACAGAGAATAAGAGAAAATGGTGGGGGGGGGACAAAGGTGTAGAGGCAATTGGACACTCCGCCAGGGAACTAGACCCTACCCTTACCAAATTAATTTGCTAATATTTTCATGTCCAAATGGGAGAATATGAACCCACCAGATATGGAAACAGTACTCGGAATTGTATATAAAATACAGAGACAATATACTGTTTGTATGGACCAGAAGAATAACTGGAGAGCTTCTGTAGATACCTCAACAACATCAATAGAAACATTAAACTTGCCATACAAAAGAGTAATACCTATGCAATTTTTGTCGAGGAGGAGGAATTAAAAACAAAAAAATGAACAACAAACAACAAACCCATGATAGCAATTCGTATATCGAACAAACAAGTTTCCATCACCCTAAATGGTTAATGAATGTTCCATACAATGAATTCAGGAGAGCTGCCACCCACGCATACAATATCCCTTCTTTATAAGTTCATTCTGCAGGCTCGACACACTACTCAACCAGCCTACACCTTAGCTTGGGGACAGTACTTGGGAAAGGATATCCCTGCCAAGGCTCTAAAATGTTTCAATGCACATTCGCTTGTTCTCAAAGTGTCGCCCTTTTTGAGATTCACTATAAGCTCCTCTCACATTGGTACAGATGCCCCACAGTCCTCCACAAGCTTTACCCTTCCGTCTCTGATGCATGATGGAGATGCTCCTCGGCACCGGGCTCCTTCCTACACATTNGGTGGGAGTGCCCAGCAATACAACCCTTTTGGATGAGGTACCCACGAACCCCCATTTCTGGTTATTGAATTAGTCTTCGTCCACTGTGTCTAGCTTCAAGAAGTCTATTGTGCACCACTTAATTAACGCTGCCAAGGCAGTTATCCCTGTCTCCCACTCCCTCCTCCATTCGCCTTGATTTCTTCATGCACCTGAAAGACCTGTCCTCCGTTGGGGTACCCAAGGCCATAAAGTTTAGAACAACATGGCTCCCCTGGTGGGAATTTAAAGCTTCTGCTGCCTTCTCCACTTTGACCTGACCCCTCCTGCTCTTTCCTCTATCCACGGTGGACCAGTACCTCTTGCTTTGCCTTGTCAGGGAGACCCTGGCTTGGATTTAGACCAGGAACCTACCCAAATGTCCTCTCCTAGTGTTTCACACGCTCTCTCAACTCTTCCCTTCCTCTTCCCCTTTCTTTTCCCTACATGACGATTCTGTTCTGATATCTAAGCTTGCCAGCTATACTGTTGCTACATCTTATTGATATCACAATGTTTTACATATATTGTATTGACTGTATTTCCTTGTGCTGTTTCTTGATTGATTGGCATGTGTTTAAACATAACTGCACAGAATGGGATTAAGGGAATTTGAAGAACAGGCCCAAAAAGTCATGAATCTCTTTGAAGAGAAAGGTTACAACATGGAAAACCTTGTCAGTACACTAGAAAAACTAAAATTGATTGAAAGAAAATTTTTCTTTGAACCATAAAATAAAGATAAAAACAAAGAAACCAGACCTAGATAGACTACTATTATTACACAGTTTAATACAGAACACAAAATCCTAAAAAAAATGTATAAAAATCTGGAACATTTAAAGACTCTACCTACTATCAGACCACATTAAAAAAAAAAACTAATTTGTATATAATGGAGCCCAAAATCTAGGCAATACACTGTCTAAGAGTGCACACGGGTAGACACACAAATTAAAGGAAAAGTTTATACTATGGGGATTCACAGATGTGGGACAAAATTTTNAATTATCACAGACAAAAAAAGAATAAACAGGACTTTGCAACCCATATAATGTGATTTACCTTATTGAATGTAGCTGTAAAATGCAGTACATTGGTAGAACCTCTAGACCCCTCAAAGTCAGGTGAGGGAAATGTGTCAGCTATATTAGAAAGGGGGTAGAAACACACTACCTTTCAACAAATTTTAAACATCAGCACTTGAGACCAAAATTTTAATTAAGATGATGGGCATAGAAAAAGTAAATCCACACTGGCAAAAACAAAACATTTTGGAAATCTTAGCGCTAGCAGAGATGAGGTGGATATTCGAGAAGCAGGCCCATTCCCCTAAATGGAGACTTTAAATTAAAATTATTCTTGTAAATGTCCTTTTAGATATTAAATGTCATAAATGTTAAAAACCTTTTAGTATACTTAGGGAAGGTGGATTACTATGACTTCCATGTATTAAATCTAATGCATTTCTATGAACATAAAGAGTTGTCTTGTCTTAATAGTCTTGTCTTGTCTTAATAGACAATTTAAAATAATGCAGGACTATATCACACCCATTGCAGCATTTGGACCAATAGAATCAGCCCTTCCAGGAAGAAGGGGGGGTCTTTTCATATTTATGGGACCTCACTCTGGAACAAACTGGCTAGTTCCTCAACATTATTTCAACAGTTGTTCATGGGAGTAAGCTAACCGAGTTAACAAGTCTTCCTAGTTATAGAGTGGGGATTGCTGATTTGGTCCTCTATGGAGTATATTTACTAAGCATGGAATTTGCTGGGGTATTGAAAAGTGGGGAAGTTGCCCATAGCAACCAATCAGATTCTAGCTTTCAGTTTCATTTTACATACTGTAGATTGTAAGCTCAAATCTGATTGGTTGCTATGGGAAACTTCCCCACTTTTCAATTCCCCAGCAAATTCCCTGCTTAGTAAATATACCCCGATGTCTATCTTTAAGAATGGGGTTATTTTGTAATTCCTTAGGTAATGTAAGGCACATCATCTATCTTTAGGTGACTTAACTTTAAATTTGTATGCCAATTAACTGATATATATATATATATATATATATATATATATATATATATATACTTCCCTAGAGATTAATTTGCACAATTGCTATGAAAGGTAAAATGGATCTAAAATAAACAATATAAATATGGATCTCCTTAACCTTGCTGTCCTTTTCATTCTTTTGTTTGTTGAATCCCTTTATTGCATATGAAAAGTATGAGCCAAATATTTTGATTCCGAAGACACAAACAACAGAATGATATGCATTCTGTTTAGTTTGCAGTTCTTCTAGACTCAATTATAATTAAGAAGATATAAATCTCATAATGTGTTTCCTGAGTGAGCCGTAAAGTTCATAAAATGCAAAGTAGAGATTTCAGGACATCTCCTTGGGTGTCCTTTGGCAATGCATTTATATTCACCCTCATCGTTTAAAGATCTTAAAAATCTTAAAAATGATTGGAACATATTACATTATCATCTGCAGACATGCAGATGTACATATAAATTTATTTTTAGAGATTTGTAAAGATCCAGAGCATTGGTTTCATGAAAAAAAACACTCTTTTGTATCTCATTATGTGACTGACATTGTAACAAATTAACTTGTGCTGCAAAGAGCACTTCATATTGCTTCCATATGAGTTGATGTTAGAAAAGAAGGTCATACATTTTGTAGAAGAGTTATTTCTATTGTATCTTGATGGATATTATCCACATAGGGCAGATGGTAGCATTTCCCTGAACATCTGTTGCCCATCATTCCCACGCAAGGCAACCCAGATGCTGTTGACAACTTGTATGTAAATCATGCTGACAATTTGTTCAGTGTCTTCTCTTTTGAGACTTAGGTTATCTTGGTCATAACATTTATCAGGTATAGGATATGTAATATCCCCCGCAGAATTTTGTGTATTACATTGGGCAGTCACTAGCTGAGACAATAAATCCAGTTCTGTTACTTTACACTTATCATATTCTTAATCATGAATTTTGATTATTATGCAAAATATGAATGTTTTATTGGAAATGTCAAAATCAATAAACTGCTTCAATTATTATTTTATTATAGTAAACGGTTATTATCAAGAACATGAGGGGCTTTTATTGCTTTGATCTTTGTAATTTATATTTTTTTTTAGATAAATGGAAACCTCATAATGTTGACGCTTATATAAGTTAGGGAACAAAGCAAATTTAGAAGTAAAGAAATCTGTCCCTGTTTTTTTCTGTTGATAAAGATATAGACGGGGTGGAAACAAACTACACCTGTTCAAATAAATGCGCATCTGTCGTGCAGCAGAAAACCATTCTGGACATGTATAATATATATTAGTATATATATTAGTATATATACCAGTATATATAAAATCTACTTTATTATCAAGGGGGAGACCCCATAGAGGTACAAGATAAAATCTGCAGTGTTGGGCTGTGCACCTTTTCCTATCTTCAGGGCTAATTAATCTGTGCCTATGTTGGTGATTTTCTGGTAGGTGCCACATGCTGAGATCTTGCCTAGGCCACCAAATTGTCTAGGGCCAACCCTGCATGACACAGGGTTAAATTAGAAATGTTATAAATTGTCTGTATCTGTACTTGTGTGCCGAGAACTATTGTAAAGGCTGTTCCACTATGACAGGAGTAAATGTTAAATGAAACACAATTAAAGCTATACACAGTTATACACCTTATATCTATAGACCAGCAATGCTACTAACAGGTATAAACAGTCTAAAAAAAAAAAATAGTCTATATATAATATAAACAGTCTATATATAATATAAATACACTGCACTATACAATAGTATACTATAGTATCTGTTTTTGTAATTTTCAAGTTCTTTTATCCTGATAGCCAGGACATTGCTCAGACATGCTTAACATATTTTTTTTTCTTTGCTCAGGATTTATTTAATCTGCCTGTCATCAAGGTATTCTAACTTGTCCATTAAAGCTGTTTCTGCCTCAAAGGCTGTTTTAGCCGAGAAGGAAGATATATTGGAAGTGGAGTTTATTACAAGTGTAATGTAATTGGCTCATTACAGAATTGAAAGAGTATACAAGAGATGAACAAGAATGGAACATTTTACCTAGAAACAGCTTAAGGACAACATGAAGGACAACAACCATACCTGACCTGTGTTTTTATTAGCTCCACACCATGCACCATTTCTGTGCACAGCCTGGACACGTCCTGCTAGATGAATGGAAAACCATGCTGCTTGACAATGCCGTTTAATTACAGTATAGCTACATTTTATGTCTGCATTTTATTCCATCATTATCACTGTCATACATACAATGTCAATTTCCAAAGATTTATTGCTCATAATTTGTTTCTGCAACATAATATACTATCCCAGCCAGCAGTGCTTACCATTTTCATTTCCTTACAAAGCATTTCTAACACTCCCTCTCAAACACATCCCTCTATCTCTACTGATTTACTGATTTAGCTCTACACTCTATTTCCTACCTTTATTTGTTTATGTGTAATAGCTTCAAATGGTCACCACCACATGACAGACCAGATTCAGCAAGCAGAGTCTCCCCTGTTACCCCCACTCTCATTTTGAAAAGGCTGGGGTTAGCTGCACTTACGCTGATAGACCCCTGTCTTAAGTCATTTGTGTGAATCAGCAGTTCATGCATCCATTGACCAAATCAATCATGGCTAACCCATGCCTAATCCCTTAAATTAAACAGCCCCCCGCCCACCTAGCGTGATTTAGGTAGGGAGGTGGACGGCTTGTACGTCAGGGATCCGCTCATGCACATCTGGCGCACACATGAATGAAAAAAAATCCATTGAGCATAATGCTGGATCAAATCCCACATCTATGTTTTTATTTTCTTCCTTTAACCTGTACAGACAGGCCCTATTTTAGGTTTTAGGTTTTCTCATCTTGAAACTTGCATGTTCTGTGACATTCCATCTATTTTGTGATTTTCAAAATATTGTATTATTTCTTGAAATAATGTGTATATTTACAAAATACAGACAGCCAAAAGCTTATTTGCTTGTTTGTGACCGTCTGTATTTCAACAAAGTTTTCACTTAGAAAACATTTTTAATGGCAACATTTTTAATTTGGCAACTTACCTATACATTATGGCAAATGTTCTTCTTCCCAATATGATGTCCCTGCAGGTTTCCCCAGTAACCCTGAAGCAATTTCCCTGGTAAACGTGATACGCAACAGACCTGGCAAATAACTAAACTAAACGTATTGGTAATTTTAAAGCTCTCCACAAGAACCCAAGTCCCCATAGGGCTGCAGGTGCATAAACAGCAGGCAGGAACACCATACTTGCAGTCAGGTGGTTAAATTATCCCGAGTTAGACTTATCTCAGTGAAGAATGTTAGTGGTAGGAATCAGTTAGGTTGGGCGGCGGCAGGTATTAGATAGTCTGTATTTATATATCTATATATAGCACCTGCCATCTGGATTCACCCTCCCTCCATTTTGTTTTGTTGTGTTCGTTTGTTCTTGCCTAATCTTTCCTTCCTTCAACATGATGGGGCAGTAGCAGTGAGGGGGGGTCAACATATGAGGTTTGTTTGCGCTGGTGAGTATTTTCTATGGAATGGGGTGCTCTGGTCTGAGAGCAGCACAACCTTGAGAGCACCATACCCTAGCCATTGAGTTCTGTGGATGACCAGGTGTTAAGGTGGTCAATTCATGATGGGTGGAGTGCTTGTCGAAGGAGCGGGCTGACCTCTTTGCAAGTGGTGCTGCTGATTCCCTCCATCTGCTAGTAAGCCAACTAGTTTAATCAAAATATATAAGGTTAATCTTACAATTACTATTCTGGCCCATTTAAATAATATGTTCCCTTTTAAAACCCAGCTATTGGTGTCCATGTCTTTATTTCAATAAAGTGATGGTGTGGATGGGATGCTATATCGTTTCCATATTAATAGAATCAAATACAAAATCTTTTCATCTATTTAAACTTTTTCTGACCCAGACTCATTACCCGCTGAACACGCTTCAATGTACAAAATGTGCATGGGACAACCTACAGATCTTTCAGGTTAATAGTGAAATACTTATCATTGATAGATTGGTACCTTGCAGTACTCAGTCTTATACATGCTAATAATTATGTATTTTTGTTATATACCTTTAGATCACAAAGAGGGCTAGATATGAATCTAGAAGTGGGAAATGTGTCTTTAAGAGTGTTAAGTGTAATAGGATTAGTGGTAATAGGATTAGTGGAACTGGCATAATAAAACTCTTGGAGCCTGCTGCTTCTGTTTACATATGCATCATGGCATAGAGTGAGAGAATCACAGCATCCATTTATATTATCTCAAGATAAGCTGAAATGAAATGTCTGGTTGATAATACTATGCACCAGGGACCATATCCAGATATACACAGACTTGTGGGGGTGTGGGAGAGGGAAGTAAACTGTTGCAGGTATATAGCAGATCTTATGTGACTTGTACAGATCAGGGGTCCTTATGACTGCTGACCAAATAAATCCCCCCCAAACCCAACCCACACTGTATCATTTAAATTGCCCCCTCACCCACTTTCCATAATATACGTGGGCGGGAGAGAAGGATCATACAGGAAGGTGGAACAATGCAAAGCACTATGGAATCCTGCAAAGTAACATCAGGAGTTTGCATGTTTGTTTCACAGAAAGTGTGCTGAAGGATCATACAGGATCCAGGATCCAGAAATGCATAATTTTACACTTGCCATGTATGGAAAACGACCATACAAAGTGCCCAAGTCTGGCTACTTCAGAGCGAAGAAGAAGGGGGACGTCCTTTCCCCAAAACGCGTCAGCGGCCACTGCCTCGTTCCAGCATCGTCCTACGTGGTTTTTCATACCACATAGGGTACGAGTGCATTGTATTGTATATGTACTTATATGGATATGTTTATTTTATTCTTTTGATCTATTAAATGTTATGTCTTATATGATGTACTGATCCTGTTACTTCTCCCTTTTTTTGAGGACATCATACATTGGAGGACTACAGAGTACATTTATAGCTTATTTATTTTATTACACATTCACTTAGATTACAGTAATGTTTGCCCCATGCTAGTTGAAGTTGAACACAGGGGATACTCAGCTCACCAGCCTCAGGTATCTTTTTTCTTTTCTCCATCTCTTACCATACAGTGGGACTGGTGACCCACCCCCCTGATCCTGAGTAGGTTTTTTGAGCTTACATAGTATCTTAAACAGAGCGCTCCAGAGTAACCATATTATATTATATAGTGTTACTTCCTGTGTATTCTATCACTCTTGCTCTCTGTTTGTAGTACCTTTCCCTGCTTTGTCCATCTGATTTATTTTATTCTATCCTTGTACTGGATTATTTAATTGACCTGAATTTACCACCTTCTGTAATGTTTCATTCTGGTATTCATAACAACAGAGAAGAGGAGAGAGTGTTAAAGAAGAGACCAATACAGAAGTTCATTCAATAGACAGAAGGTAGCTCTGCTCAATACATACAGGAAAGACAACTAGTAGATTAGGAGTCTACATCAGAGGATAGACTATACTAAGACTCACACCACTGACCCAATATTCTATAAAATTTAGGTAAGGTCTTTCTTCGAGTATAAATACAATTTTCAACGCTGGAAACGCTGGAGAGTCGGTAGCCATTCAGAAACAAGCGATGAGGAAGAATCAACACGGCCAGGTGAACTATATAATGATTTCATGCAGTTAATATGGAGACACAAGTAGATGCCAAATATACTGTGTGTGTCAAATATAGTGAGCATCCCTCAGAAACCGTAAAATGCATATAAGGCAATGGTATCCACTGGGATCCCAGCTGGAAGATCCACTATACAAAAATGCATGGGTATATGATATGCCAAAGGTTCCATAGCTAGGACACATAGAGCCAAGGAATATGGGCAACCCTGTCTAGTGCCTCACTCTTGAGCAAATGAGGAAGTGTAGCCTTTGACTTAAACTCTAGCCACAGGAGCAGAGTAGAGTAGTCGTACCAATTTAATAAAGTGTTCCCTAAACCAGAAGCAATTTAGTACTGCCCAGAGAGAGTCCCACTCAGCAGAATCAAATGCCTTGCTTGCTCCAGGGAGAATACCACCACTTTAGTCATGTTTGGACCCATCAAATGAATATGACTGAATAAATGACGAAGATTGAAAACAGTAGATTTACCAGGAATAAACCCAGTTTGGTCAGGGTAGACCATTGTGGTAATAACTGTATATCAGTCACCAAGAAATTTGACATTGGTTGTGAGAAAAGAGGGTGATATGACTAGGTCTAAGATCCTTAGACTAGGTTTAGGTATGAGAGCAATTAACTTGGGCTATTTTTATTAAGAGACTGCAGGGAGATTGAAAAGTGGTGATGTTGCCCATAGCAACCAAACATATTTGAGGTCACATTCTCCAGTATATAAAATGAAACTGAAAACATGAATCTGCTAGTCGTGTCTGTAATATTTACAGACATAATTTGTAATTAACATTTGCAGACTGTACTAGCAGGTAATATTTGCAGATTGGACTGGCAGGTAATGTTTGCAGACAAGTCCAGGACTACCCCATACCACCCATAAAGAAATGGGGCCTGTGAGCGCTTTGTACATTGTACATTGTTACAAATGCTAAGCACCTTCGAAGAAGAAAAGAAGACAGGTTTGCCTAGTGTATGGTCTGGTGTGTATCTGGTCTGGTGTGGGCCTGTAACAATCAGATACACCATACCATAGGTTTCACCCCATACTGATTGACAGCGTGGCAGGGAGTTTCAAGATTTGACATTAAAAGTGATGAAAAACGACGGACCTGTGACTCCACCGCTTTGGGTTGAGAACCACCAATGTAAATTGAGAATGGCATGGCATCTGGTCAACAGTTTGCAGCATGACCAAAACCGCAGTTGCAGACTAAACCTCCGGAGCTGAGTGTTGGATGGGTATTAGTCCAGCTTGCCCTGCAAAAAAGCTCCTGGGTGTCTGACACCTAGCAGAAGTTAAAGGAGAGGCTGCAGATCAACAACCACAAAATCAGAGTGCTTGTCTGAGTAGGCAACATTACACAAGGGCACATGACAAATGGGACCCTATTCTCCCTGCCTCCTCCCTCTTTCCCAAGGTAGGCATCAGGGCAACAATACACTGATACCCTGCAGGTATAGGGACCACATTTAGTGACTCTCATGAAAATAGCGCTGGAGGTCAGTGGGTCTCATAATGAGTAAAACTTCTTCCTGGATGTGCTCATCTTCTTTGGGAAGGTTTAGCTCCTAAACTATGTTAAACCTACAGGGGTGTGTGTGTGTGTGTGTGTGTGTAAATACCGGGTGATGGCATGGGGTGGGTAGACTAAAGAGATCCATCTGCCAGTTGCAACATATGCTATCACTGATTTCACTAATGAAAGAGCTTTTTATAAAGTTTGTCTGTGCAACTTATTTTTGGTGTTATGTTATTGTGTATGTTGATTTGTTAAAGTGAGTTCTGTTGTTCATACCAGTGGGCTTTCCAGTACAGTACAGACTGTTACATATCTAGTGATAAGTTCCATAGTATTTAGTGTTACGTAGGCAGATAGTGTTGTTTTGGTACTGCTCACTCACGTGTCTCCAGGATTGGGTTCTACAAGACGGTATCTGTAAGCAGGTAGGTAGACTCTGTTTCTCTCTCTTTCTGTCATCTCTCTGTTTTCTCACAGTTCTGTCCTTACAAGGATCTCACATGTGTGGCACGTGAAGTCAGGGTCATCAGCATCTGTGGTTGACGAACACTGCTGGGAGTAGGTACCAGGTCCATTGGCCAGAGTAACTGGGACTCCTCCAAGCAGGAAGTACTGAGGCACTGACCTGCTCCAGCAGGAAAGGCCCAGACATTTCTCTCCCCCATTCTTCTCTCCTTTCCCTCTCACTTTCTCTAGTCTCGGACATTGGAACCTGTGCTAGGAGAGTTAAGTCTGTGAGCCAGGCATCCAGTAAGTGGTAAAATTACTTTTTCTACAATTTCCCAAATGTTTTGGTTGTCTAGAATTCATGCTGACATGTTTACGTATGTTAGGTGGTTGGCTATTAAAGGGCATCTAACCTGTGATATATTCTTTTATTCTTTTTCAATCTGCTTCTACCTTCTTCTTAAATACTTCTTGAATGACACTTTTGTGCTGTGCCTTTCCATGACCCTCAAATTATACAGATGTGTGCCTTACAAATACTTTTTGTTATCACAAAAATCATGGGAAAGTCTCCTTCTGTACCAGGTTATTGTATTATAAAATGCAAGACCATGCTGAAGACAAAGAAACATATTCCTTGTCACTGAGTTTAGGACAGGTTAACAAATAATTAAATGCTGAACATTGAAAATGTGCATTTGAAATATTCAGTATACAGATGTGACACTTTGTAAATTAAATACTGCCATGTTGCGATATGTGTATACATTCCCTGCCATATACATGTCGGGAAATGTGCAATAATTCTTTATAGCCAGCAAGTGGCGTTTTCTATTTGTGAGTCACTGCATGTCTATGATCTCAGTAATACGCCATACACACTGAATACCCTGGTAATTCAGTTTTTTCTACCAGGGCAGTTTGCATGTATCAAATATAAAAACTGTGTTTACAATAGAGCTTCATCTGAACAGTTTATGTAAAGAAGAAGAAATGTTATTAAAGGACAACAAAAGTTTTCACATCGTAGAAAAGCTGTTTACAAGAGGTAGAAACTTAAAACAGTGCAGAAACCTTCTTCAAAGTAATCTATTTATGTTTCTATCCATCTATTTATAAATGTATATATACACAGGATGATCAGCAGTGTGTCTGTCATGAGATTATTCTGAGATTACTGAGATTACTCCCGTATGCTCAGTGCCTATTCCAACTGTGTTTCCGCATAAAAAACAGATAGAAGTGGAACTCTGAATCAGATCATATATATTATATAATTATATAACCTGTTAAAGCTGTCACAAAAATATCTTAAAAAAAAACTTTTATACTTCTCAACAAAATACATAGGATCTGGTAAATTCAAAAGAAAATATTTTATTAAATTAAAATGACATGGATATGTCTTACATAGTCTCAAAGTGGGTCTGTATAGAGGATAATAATCACAGAGGAATACTCAACAGCATAATACATTATCATTTTCAAAAAAGTTCCCTAACCTATAAATTCAATAAGTCTCTTTGTTGCCATAGTTTTCAATCTGAAAAGCTATTGAAATTCCTATTTTACAGAGCAGCTTTTACCAATCCTCCCTTGTGGGCTTGGGTACAAGGTCAATGGACATTCAATTTAACTTTGTTAAAGTATTTCAAATATAAGAAATGCTTGGTAATCATTATTGCAGAAAGCAACTTTTTAAGGTGTTGCTTATAGCTAACGATGTACTCCAAGTCTTTCATGTATAGCCCTGTTAGATTTGCACATTATGAAAGCAGTTTAAAAGATATGATATGATCACTTATGCATAGCAGACAGTGTTGCTCTAAAATGTGATAAATTAATGAGAAAGTAAAAAAAGTATTCCTTTTTTTCTGTGTAGAATGTAAAGTACCAATTTTTAGAAAGTCTGCCTCAATGAACCAAATAAATATAGAATGCAAGTAGAATAGTTTTCACACATAAATTATAAATGTTCCTTTCCTGCTTGAAGTTGCACAAGCATATACATGATATAAACATGGAAAGAATGTTTGATAGTACTTTATTGCAGTATTGTGGACAAATAAAATGATACCTACCATTTACTAACTGTATGGTGCACAGTCATGGACCACATGAGTATTATATTTTATGTTAATTACATTTTTTTTTGTGTTAGGGTAGGGTCTAAGTTAAGTTTAATGTTAATTCTTAGTGTTGGGTTACGTTGCATTGAGTGGGTGGTTAGCCAGAAAAATTCTGTATTGTAGATATTGATACACTGTCAATTAAAAGTTTCCAAGTGTATGGATGCTAAAAAAAAATNAAATTTGGAAGCCTATACACCCCATGCCATACATAATGTTTAAAATATATTTATTTTAGCCAAAATGCAAATACCTTCAGTTGCATGGCAATATATTAAAACACTATTTAAAACTCCCTGCAAATTGTTGACTTTTTTTTTTGCTTCCATTCAATGACAAATAGATTGGTTGGCAACAAAATCCCAATTACCAGATACTTGTGACAAGGTTGAAGATAAATGGCACCTGGAGATAGGATCTTTGGTTTTGTCATTTTAAAATGTCTACTTAAAGCAAAAAAAAAAGGCATATGGCAAGTTACCTGAGCAGCACTAATGATACAGTGTTGTTTTGTCTTTTCTGAAATAGGAGAGACTGGCTTTAGTAGCAATAAAAAGCTGGAGGGAATTATGTGTAGATAATTTACCTGAAATGAAGCATGTTTCAAACATCTGGACAAACATTGTACACGATGTACTATACTATACAGTAGTTATGTATGGTTAATGAGTAATGTTCTCCAATACAATGTGTTTTCAACAAACAATAAATAAATATATAATTGACAGAATGTTAAGAATATGAAGAATACTTTTGAAGAGTATAAAATATGAGCCAAAGTCATAATGGTTCTATTTAAATAACCTATTTTTAAAGTACACTACAAATCAAAAGTGTATATTTTATTGCCAGTTGTATCTAGAGTATAATTTTACTCACATTATATTTTCTTCCTATTAAGTTCTATCACCTGTGAATTTGACACTATAATTGTATAACTCAATTATTCCATACAATTTTCAAGAGAAATGAAATAATGTACATATATCGTAGATTTCATTACTTTAGCTACCAAGTACAACTTGAATAATGATATACTTAACTTCTGAAGAAAAGGAAAATCGGAAAATCTTTAAACATGTACATGTACATGGACATGTATTTATGAAATGACTATAGTACTTGCTGAAATGCAATGCACCATATGTTAAATGTATAAATAAAATAAATGTATTTATAATTCAATAAAAAAAAAAAAGATCTTGCCACACAGCCAAGGAAACACATTTTTAAGCAATGGTATTGCTTATATGATACTCTGCCTTATTGGAGGTGCTCTCTCACGGCTTTATTCATTCAACACCATATACCATTATAGGAACAGTACCTTGGTATTTTAAAAGGAATAATCCCTGGAACCAGAACAAGGAATTTATACGGAGATCAGGGAGGGAAAGGCGTACAGACTCACAAGAATCACGGTGCAGGGTGGGTGATAATGGACTAAAGTGAGGCAGTCTGGGGGCTCAAATTCATTGACTTATTCTCTTGAACTTTATCCAACTAGGTGGTTAACACTGCGCTGTGAATAATATATGATCTAATAACAGTGGTGCAGCTTATTAATGTTTTTTTATTATTATGGAAGATATTTTCATCTGAAGACTAATGAGAATTCTTGCTTGAAGTGCAAAAAACATGCTGATAATTTTAATCTTGTTCCGATTTTGGTAACTATCTTATTATAATCTGTGCCTCATAATTTAATAGGCTTTTCTGTGGGGGTGCATTTTTGGTCTTCCTAAATTGCGTGTTTTTTGCCTCAGTTGCAACTGGGCGATGTATGTAGGGCTCAGCATTCTCTGACCAGGGCATACCCCTGTCTCTCAGCTGAGTATAGAACTCTCTCCCGTATGGATTATTTAATCTGGGCTCTTGAGAGGAACATCATAGACAGAGATATATGGCAATTTTTGCTTATCACTTGTTACACCTACCTATCTTCAGATGTACACCTACATCTTCTTGTTACACCTACTGTATTTATTATCATTTATCCAAAATTCCCAAGTCCCTCCACTCACCCCCAGGGAGACCTATTATTATGGATATNGGGTCGTTAACTTAAAATCTTCCTTTTTATGCTATTTTTTTTACAACCATTGGTGCTATCTCTCAGATCATATATACGTGATTCTTGTCAGCTAAATGAACAACTAAAATCTATCTCCTGAAAGGAAAATTATGCCTTTCTAACAATGGATGTACAATCTCTGCACACGAACATACCTCATAATAAAGGAGTAGAATGCATTGAGAAGGCTCTCTCCAGGGATAGGCATCTGGGAGATCAACACCAATGATTCATCACTTTATTGGTGGATTTTATTTTGAAACGCAATTATTTTCTTTTTCTTGGTCAATATTATTTGCAATGCATGGGGACGGCCATGGGGACCATACTTGCTCCGAGCTACGCCAATCTATATATGAGGCAATTGGAACATGACCTAGTACGGATGGGCGAGTTTGGGGCGAATCTGGTCTTCTATGGCCGGTATATTGATGATTTATTTATTATTTGAGATGGGGATTCTAACAGTGCACAATTTTTTGTTAACCATCTCAATCTTAATCAACCTGAAATTTCCATATACGTATGAAAAATTGAGCATTAACTTTTTAAATTTCACTTTAACCCGCAGCCAGAATCAAATTATGACTTCCATTATAAATTATAAAAAAATTATCGGATACTGTTTCAAGAGGAAACTCTAAAACATATTATACTTGAAAGACCTAGAGTTATTTTTAAAAAAGGTATGAACCTCAAAAATCATCTAGCTCCCATTCATTGGATCTAGATATTGTTTGACCTGTGCACATTCTCTGAATAGGACCCTTCAAATTAATATGAATAATGAAACTTAAAAACTAAAGCAATTTATCAATTGTAATACAGGTTATGTGATCTATCTCCTCCAATGTGGATGTTGTTTAAGATATGCTCGACATACTACCCGCACACTGAATAAAGTCCTGGACACAAGTGTTAGCTAACAACTATTAATATTATCAATATCTAAATCTCAATTTTGAAATCACCTAGAAACAACACATTCCGAACTTTGAGTGAATAGTCGGCCGACCGGAAGAATCTCCCCCGGAATAGTGACAGCCTGACCATACAGACGCGAGTTACACTCCGGAGAGCTGAATAACATTAGTGGTATGTGGACGTGCATGTCAACTCCTCATTACACAGGGGCTATCCAGACGGACTACTTACCTACGTCTGGGCAGGAAAGAATATCTAAAAAGGTACTGTTTATTGCCTCATACCATCATATGTGTTGGGCTGTTTGATCTTTGCAGTAAAAGCACCGATACCTATTACCCCGTCTGAATACTGAACCGGAATTTATTTTTTCTTTTTCATTACCAATACAATATAGCTCAATTTACTATTAATATCCTGACTGGCCACCAGGTATTTAAAACCATCTTTTGAGCTTTCAATTTTTATTTTTGCATGATTGTTTATTATTGATACATATATTTATGTCTTATTTGATTTATATGTTTCTCTTGTGTCCTTGAACATATTTTGGGTTGTCTTTTTATATGGTTTTATAAAAGTGTTATTTTAATATAAATAAATATTCCACAACAATATAAGCGCTTTAATTTGTCCTGTTTTAGCTTTTAATTCTTAGAGGTTGGTCACCTCTTGATATCTGCTAATTGTTTTCTTTTTCATTTCATTTTTTTAACCTGTATTTTGTATTTTATGTTCTGTTTCTTTGCTTATTTTCTCTATGTTCAAAACTTCAACAAATAGTTTGAAAAAAATTATTGCATACAGAGAACGTGCTTTCCATTTGAACATAGAACTCACAAACTGCCTAACTTTATGTTTAAGTTGTAAATTATATTTAAACATCTAATTTCAACTCTAATTTTTTTTCAAAGTTTAAACTTGTTTCTCACCACAGTTCAGTGTTTGACTTTGCCTTGTAGGTCTAAACTTCCACTTATTTTGCCCTTACTTTCCTGTATAAATTTATGACCCTAATTCTATATTTCTATCGTTTCAGTGCACTTTGCAATACTGTACTTAGAAATTACTTATTCATCTTATTAGTGGCTTATTAGTGTCTGGAAATTAGCCCAATTTGAAATGGACTACTTTGATGGCAATAAAGATTCTTCAAGTGACAGTTAAGATGAGTTGATTATCATTTGGTTAACACAGGCAGATAGCAAGATTGATTTTACAGAATGCCAGTCAGAATACAATAAAAAACATAGTGTGAAGATTATTATTTAGCTAAGACAGTCAAATCTAAAAATCTATTGAGCAGAAAAGGAGTATGAAAAAAAAAACGTTGTTTTTAAGATTTAACACATAGCTTAGTATGTTTGAAGAAGCAATAGTCATTGAGGCAGATAGGTGTTCAGGAATTCAACAGTAAGTGAGAAATAAATATATGGAACATTTCTCATGATTCTGATACTGATTAAATGAAGAAAGAAAGTCAACAAATGAAAAACCATGGTGTGAGGAGAGGGTTTTAATCATTGTCATCATAATGTAGGTAGCTTTTGACGATGGTGGAATTAATTTTAGCCTGGTATTTTAAAGGTTTTTATTATTATTTTATTATTATTATTATTATTATTATTATTATTATTATTATTAACGGTTATTTATATATTAGGCGCTACAAAGTGTCCGAAGTGCCCTACAATGGGGAGAGACAGAGAGAATGGGCGGGGAAGAGGGGTCCTGCCTGCAAGCTTACATTCTAAGGGAGTTTGGGGATTTAAATCCGCTCAACCTTTTTGGCCAAATATCACTAACCAGTTAAAGAATAAGGTCAAGTACCACTTTGAAAAAAATCGATATATTGTATCTTAAACAATTGTTTTACACATTTTCAACACAGAAATAATAGCAATAAAGACAACACTAACAAAGGACTAGGACATTAGGTAGTAATAATAATAAAGCAGCACGTGTCCTGCAATTGTGCTAAAAACTGTGGATCAGCTCAGTTGGTTACTGGTTTAGCTGATTGGTGGCTTAATTGACTGCTGGCTTATTTGGTGACTTAGGGGCTGATCCAGACAGATGCGATGTGAAGTGCCGATCCCCACATGCGCAGATCGCCAATTAAACACACAGATGCAGGCACAAAGCCTGTATCCATGTGTTTAAGCATCCATATAATTTCCTCGCCCCTTCTCTCATTAACAGTAAATATATGTTTTTTTGCAGGGATTAGCCCTTTAAATTTGTAAAGTTGTACATAGGAGAGAAAGAAGCAGGTAATTGTCCCCCAGGTTTGCTTTAAAAATAATAAAGTATTAAATGTATTTTTTTAAATAAAATACTGCGCTATGTGTGAGTGCAGCAACGCTTGCTGCNCTTAAAAGCTGCATTAGTAGTAATAAATGAAAGGCAGTAGCATATATTTTGTTGACAAGCAAGCATTAACAAAAAATATACTACTGCCTTTCATTTATAAAAGCCAGCATACTACTTATGCCAGCTTTTATGTGCAGCGAGCGCTTCTGCACTAACACACAGCGCAGAGGCTTCTGACTATAGACACCAGAGCCTCTGCGCACTCATTCCACTGCAGGGGAGACCGACACATTGCATGTCCATTTCCCCTGTGTGCTATTCAGAAACATGAAAACATGCAGCTATGAATAACATGGATACGTGTGTGCATCCTATGCCCACCTAAATCTCTGAATCAGGTCCTTCGTGGCTGGCTTAACTGCTTGTTGACTAAATTATCTGATGGATTAATTGTCTAGTGACTCCTTGATTGGATACTTCATTGGTTCGTGGCTTTATTTATTGGGGGCTTAATTGATTGGTGATTTAATTAACTGGTGGCTTAAGAAACTGGTACATTGATTGGTTGCTGGTCTAACTGACTTTAATTAAGTGATTGGTTATTTTCTGGCCTAATTTGTAACTTAAAATCTGGCATAATTGACGGGTAACAAAATCGTATAGTGATTTAATGAATGAATTAATTAATTTATTAATTGGTGACTTAATGTATTGCTAACTAAACTCATTGGGGTTGATCTAAAGATATGGGGCCTGATTCAGAGTGCCACATTCGCCTGGTTTCCATCTGCATGCGCAGATCGACATAATCAGTTTGCTTTCGCATCCAGGTGGAATGTGGCCCCTTCTCTCATTTGAATATCTGTGTTTTCCGGGGATTAGGCCTGTTAGTTGCTGCCCAACTATAAAGCCAGCAACCAAATTAGCCACCAAACAGTTAATAAATCAATTAATTAACCCACCCGACAATTTTGTCAACAATCAATTATGCAAGCATTTAAGTTACAATTTAAGCCAGAAGTTAATTGAGCCACCAAATAAATTAAGACACTGATCAGTTAAGCCAGCAACCAATAAAAACTGATAATTACTTAGGCTACCTGTTAATTAAGCCAGCATTCAGTTAAGCCAGTAACCAATAAAGTCAATCCGTTAACCCATCTAACAATTAAGTTTGTGGTGCCCAGCAGGAGTAGTGAGTGTGAAAATTGTTGAAAGAGAGAGACAGTAGGATAGTGTAAAACTGTATTGGAATCTGAGAATAATAGGTATATTACTAATCACAGATTTAGAGTTGTTGTTGCAACTCTTAGGGGGGAATTTACTAAAGGTCGATTTGATGCGCGATTTGATATCAATTGCAATTGCTGCATTTTGTAATCGCCTCTGGCAGTTGATTTTGTGAATTTACTATTTCTTAATTGTTGTTTTGTTTTCAGTTGCTTTAGTTTGTCTGGTTTGGTTTAAATCATCTTGCTGCAATTTAGTGCCAATTCTCCTCGATTTGGCCACATCTTTCCTCGATTTCAGCCATTATGTCATCATCGTTGTATTACCATCTCTCCTACAATTAGGTTCAACTTTATTACAGGGTGGTGCCCTATATAAAACTGTACCTAATGTTTTTTTGAGGTGCATGGTTTGGCGTTGGAGAGGTAGCGTAAGGTGTTGTTTGGAGTTTTAGGTGGGTTTGAAGTGTTTATTTAGCGACAGTTGAAAGGTGTGCAACTGTATTTTTCCCCATTTGTTGCTTTGTGCTTGTTTTTCGTTTTTTGGTTGGATTTTTTGTCTTGTGTATTTATATTTTTTCCAACTTTTCCCTTATATATCTGTTGGAGTGTTTTGTGTGTGCTTCTTTGTGTTTGTCTAACTGTGTTTACATGTTTACGTGTGTGTTTTCTTTACCCTTTTTTGGGGTAATTTAGGATGGTAAGTGGCAGTAGGGAGGATGAGAGACCTGGCCAAATTAAACGAGGGTACAACATCAGATTCAGTGAATTTGAGAATGCGGCCCTGGTGGATGTCATGCTACCTCATTACCCGGAATTATTGGGCGCAAGCATGTGCTCTAGTCTGAGATTGTGGCTGCAATTAATGCTATAGGGCCCTACAAGTGAACAGAGGTTAACTGCAGAAAACACTTTTCAGACATCAAGAGCAACCTCAAATCCAAACTGGTGTTAGAATGCAGGTCCCAAAGGTGGTGGGCCCTCTGTAACCGTGACATATGACTACAGGACCCTGCTCTGAAGAATATTGCTACAATTTTAACATTATAAAAATGCATTAAAAAAATATTCTGAAGACTCTGCAAATGCTGGTGAAAGAGTTTCCAGTGGTGCATGATTTGGTTCATGAGGAACATTCTGATGATGATGTGCCTGGTAGATGAACACAAAAATAATGTTCCTTAATTCTATACACTTTGACAATAATGGCCTAAACGTAATTAACATGGAGATTTCAGGGATGTAGAAAAATGAGGATTATGCCCATAACCAAGCAGATTCAAGCTCATATTCAACAGATTGTAAAATGAAATAGAGCGCTTGAAACTGATTGGTTGCTATGGCAACATCCCCACTTTTCTACATCCCTGCAACATACACATAAGCACCGGCCCGCCCGACTCCGCCCCTTTCCACCCAAGTCCGCCCCTATTTTATGCCACGATTTGCGGTAAATGATATGTAATAATGAAAATCAAAATGTGTCCCCTAATTGGGACAAACTGGGATGCGGGAGGGACAGCGGGACTGGCCCCCCCAAGTGGGACTGTTGGGAGGTATGCTGCAATCTCCCTGTTGAGTAAAATTAGTCCAACACGTAAGTTACATGTTTTTATTAAATCTAACAAACCTCAACATAATAATGTTCACCTTATCCCACTGTGTGTCACTTTAAACAGTCAATTGCAGCAATGTATTATTAAATCTATCAAAATGAAATGTCACATGTTGTCATGTGTTGTTTTCAAATGTAGCTATTATGGGGTAACTTTTTCAAAATGTCCAAGTAATGTATTGTACACAATGTTTTTAGTAAGTGTAAGTATGTAAGCAGGACATTTTCAAACATGCATATTAGCCATAATACTACCAGCAGCATTGTCACATATAGCTGACAATGTACTGTATGTTTGGTTAAATTGTGTGCCACCTGTGAGAAATGTTTCATTACAAACAATGTAATTAATTGTGTTATATTTACCTTTTATTTGAAAGAACTTTACAACTCCTCAGTAAAGATGTATATTGATGAACTGTGCTAGTGGCCAAATAACAGAACTAATTCCTTTTCATATTTACTGACTCATGCATGATCGTGGCAAGCGGTATGAAGCACATATGTTCCTTTCCAACTTTCCCTGTTCTGACCTCTATTCTACATTGATTGTTTTCTTCTAACCAGCAGCACAGTTTTTTTCCCTTCCCCATTAAATCCTACCTCATCTTGTCCTGTGACAATCATTTAAGCTGCTGGCAGGCAGAGAGTTATTAAAAAATAGTGGGAGGTATGGGGAATATTTCTTTTACTGCTAAAAATAGGGTAATTGTGGCTCCATCCAAATCCCCCTCCTGTATTCTGCCTCATTGAGTCAGCCATTGAGCCCTTCCAGAATAACATCAATTTCTACATTAATACAGAAAGAAAAGCCAAGTGCATATCTATATATATCTATAGCTATATATATATATATATATATATATATATATATATATATATATATATATATGTGTGTGTATATATATATAAATATCAATGTATATATCATTGGTGATAACATTTCTATA
>JABWIB010002478.1:39760-52527 GCA_016617825.1 Platyplectrum ornatum | reverse complement strand
GATTATGGTATCTCTGGGGACTGCTCTCAGGATACAAAATAAACTTTTTCAAATGGGAAGCCATGCCCTTAAAAGTCCTTTTAAATATTATGGATATCATTCAGTCCCATTTCCACTTCAAGTGGCAAACTAAGGGTCTAAAATACCTATGAATTGATGGGGGGGGGAGGGTGACCTCACGCCAGGGCCCTGTCGTCGCTCGTCCTGAGGCATTTTTGGCCCGCCCTCTCCCCAGGTAGGAGGGCAATGTCTTTCTGGTATGACATGTTCAACCCTAATCCTCCCCTCCCAAAGTCTGCTTCACTGCTGGCATGGGAGTATAGCCCTGTTGCTTCCCAGCTCGCAGTTGGAATTTGGCTTATCGTTTAAGCTGTTGCACTCCATTGACCATGCAGAACGACAGTTTAAATTATTAGATGAGTTCGATAAGATCTGACCANCCCAATCTAAATTGTGTTGAAATCACTGCGGTGCTGTGAAAGATCTTTTCCACATTTCTGGGCCTGTTTTTTTGTGTCCATTCTGGACTGAAGTAAGTCACACCTCTATTTCCCTCACTCTGTAGACTGTTCTGTTCCACTTCTACGCCTCTGACATTTCTTCTACAAAACACTATTGGCCCCCAAAACTCTGCTTGGATAATTCTGGAAATCCCCACTTATCCGTCNTGCCACACAAGTGGAGGCTAAGGTCAGCTATTGCTATACCATGGAGACCCTGAATATCCCATACTCTACCTCTACTAAGTCTCCTCTAATGTTGTGATTCCGATGGGCAGAGTACTTCCAGAAGGAACCCTCCAACACTTTCACTTGCCTTCACCTCCCAGTTCTGTGCTTTGTGTACATAGTACTCCATTACCCTGTACCCACCAATGCCTCCATCTGTAATGGAGCACTGTGATTTAATGTAAAACCACATGTAAAACTCTACTACCTCCCTTGAATTACCTTTTTTTATAATCCCACTTATGCTTCCTGGTTGGACTTGGAGGCTCAATACTTGCAACTCCCAGACTNAACCTGATTGTTCTATTGATGAAGAGCTGTGCACTGTCTGGTAGGGCTGCCCACCTGTTAGGCCCCTCTAAAAAAGAATTTCCCACATTTTGACTGTAACTAAACCTACTATTGCTAGGCATTGGAAAGACCCCATAGTCGTCTGAATCTCCTGATACATGAGGTTTGGAGGAAATATACTTTTATTAGGTTTGGACCCCAAGTTATAACATACTAAATGACCCTTGCTACCGCTAACATTCTACTCTCATTTAACAGGTTCTATTCATTCTAGACATTATAATGCTTTGTGCCCACGCAGACTATAGTGACTATCGCCAGCATCACAATGATATTTTGCTTCTGTATTAGCAAATGGTCAGTGGGAAGGAATAGAAACTTTTGCATGGATAAACCTCTAAAATTGTTCCTTCAGAGTCTTCTCAGCTCACCATCACATGTCTCAGGGAAAAGAAGCTGTTCCCATTATCNCTATAACAATATTTTTGGACAGGCATACAAACTGCTTGTTTACACAGGTCTGCAACCAAAAAAGCTGTTTTCATAATTTTATCAGATTTTTATGTTTTTTTGTGCGCTGAATTAGAAAATGACCACAGTTTTTTCCTGGGACGTCAGTTTTTTTCACAGTTAAATGTGCCTTTGGTCACACAGGTAGCAGGAAATAGCAGCCAAATTTCAAATTCATCATACTTGGGAAACAAAATGAACATGAAAAAACGAATTAGCGCAATGCCTCCAAGTGTGTAAATTCTCCTGACAGTTTCTGTTTCATATGTGGAGAGTTCATGGTGGAAAAGCAGCATTTGAATATTACGGATTTTGTTAAGAAAGTTTCTTTTGTTTCTTTTAAATTAAAACTTGGTGACAAAGATAAAGTTTGGGCTGAAGGAGACTTATGAGAACTTGGAGTTGTGACTCAAGAAATTGGTTTATCAAAACCAAAACTGGATGGTATATGGAGATTTAAAAGTATTGTGTATGCTGCTGGGACAACAGGTGGTGTACACCAAATACCCTTGTTTTCTATCTTTATTAAATGGTCANCACCCATTTGTTCGAAAACCTGACATCCAAGGACAAAGGTAATTTTTGGATTCAGCACACCAAAAAACATAAGAATCAATCAACTAAACCAAAACAGCTGTTTTTTTTGCAGACCTGATCGGACTGTTGCTTTTAATGGACATTATAAGAGGAAACCTTTACATANAATATACTTATATCATACAACACATAGCAGTTTGTGGTGATTTTTTTTATTATGCAAATTTATAGTTAAAATCCTATAAAATTTTTTCCTAAGGGCCAGGGCTGTTTCCCTGGAAAGAGTAGGACATAATCATGTCTGTCCCAGCAAAAGNAACCAGATTATCCATGAGCTCTATATTCTGAGGTGACAGCTCAAGTTATTAAAACCTAATTAGATATTTTTTTTAATTGAAGCCTTTCTATCAGAGGTCATTGAGATGTTTCATTATTTATTTAGATTATAAATTTAAAATAATATAAATTAAAGGATTTAGGATTGCTTATGTGATGTGTAACAGACTTTGTCATTTAAGACAACATTTTCCAGCTTATCTCCCTATCAACTACAGAGACCAACAATGTAGATACAACAGTCTAGCATAGGACAATATAGACAGATCAGAGTGGTCAAGTTGTAATGACAGTCTTCAATATACAGTTTAATGCAGTGGTGAGGAGAGCAGTACTGAAGGAAGGTCTGATAATTCTGTATATATACAGTATACTGCAGTAATACATGTGTGTTTGTGTGTATTGCCATCTACACAAATAAGAAGATATAGCAACACGGAGGAGAGTGCAATAAAAGTTAACAAAAAGAAAGTAAACTATATTATTATGGGGACATACCTGTATTATGAGTGATATGTTGAAACAATTAATAATAAATAAAGACATTTATTATGGGGTATCTGATGCTCTGTGCTTTATACTGCTAAAGACTAGTAATGGTAGGAGTAAAGCAGTGGTGCCATCACCCTCTTTACAATCAGCACCTTGATGATGGTATAATCNTGGTTTGTAAAACAAAGATTTCATATATCTGGATAAAATACCCTGTGTACATTACATTTTTAAACAGATATGCTTACTGAGTAGAGTATAATAAACCTTACTGCACAAGCTCACATATTCCCTGTCTTCCTCCAGTCACACACCGATCTTTAGACTTTTAAATAGCAATTGTTCAAGGAAAACGGACACAAAATAATTTTTATTAAATAGATACAATTTNATAAATGTTTTAAAGAAAATCCACTGCAATCAGTGCACTAAGAACAGTACTACAAATCAACATTTGTCAATGGATGAAATATAAATTTAAACAGTCATTTGTGTTCAATACATTTTATATAAAGCCATTACAAGGTGTATATACAGCATATCCGTAACATAGCAGCATCTGTAAGGTTCCCATATACTTTAACAGAAAAGATCACATTCATGCCTTTATTACCATTTGATTGCAAAACGTGTTCAAGCAGCTTTCCAAAGACAAACAGCACAGAAGTTAAATGATGTGCGGCCTTACTTCATATGGTTATTTATCATGAAAATGATCATTTCTTATTAAGATGACTAGCAGCATTGTTACAAAATATAGCCTCCGGTTTCCAATCTGCCTCTACATCTGTCTTTTTATTTCTGTGTCATATATCTGGATACCACATGATCAAAATGTTTTCATTATTTATGCCTATGAGCAACATACAAACACAAAAGTATTCAGCAATTTGTCTTAGTTTCCAAGCAAACTCTAGACCAAAGCAGTAAATGCCTTGATTGTGCATATAGGGGAAACCTTTTCCTTCGTACATACAAACTTATGACAACAGGACACTACCTTTAATATTTCTGCACTCTCCCCCACATATAGACCTAAATTTACTAAGCAGGGGGATTGAAAAGTNGGGATGTTGAACATGGCAACTAACCAGATTCAAGCTCACATTCCCCAGTATGTAAAATGACACTGTGAGCTTGAATTTGATTGGTTGCTATGGGCAACATCCCGACTTTTCAATCTCTCTGCAGTCTCCCTGCTTAGTAAATTTTGGCCATAATGGGAATGGCTCAGAAACCTGGGTAAGGTGTAAAGGCTTAAAAACTGTTATTTCTCCCTCCCTCCCATTCCCCAGGCAGAATACACATCCTTTCTGTTGGAAGGACTGGAATAAGTGATGAAAGACTCCTACATATACAGTAACAAAATGCAAGAGTTTTCAACTTACAAGAAGCAAAAAAAAATTGTATGTCTGAATCTTGTTTTATGGCACAAAGTACACTTACCAAATACACATCTCGTCTGCACTCCTAGAACAGGCAGCATAGAGAAGCAGCGCTAAAGTGTAAGCTTCACAGTCCAGCCATCTACTTTCAACTACCCTATTTAAATATTACAACATTTTTAGAGAGCTCTTATAAATACAGTTTTCACAACTTGTTATTTTTAAAAGCATACAATTTATAGTATAGGCTGAAACCCATAAGCCCCTATATGTGAGTGTTGCAAAAATAATCCATCACACATGGTGGGACTGATCCAGAGGCACAAGGATTCAGAGTGTGTCGTACATCAGCTCAAAACATGCAATGCAATGTGCAATGTGCGCGATCCAAAGGCACACCCAATGGTTCCTCTGGATATCTACAAGTACAAGCAGCCAAACCTAATGCAGCTAGGTGGCCATACATGTGGAGTTGTACACTGTAATATATACTGTAAATGGAAGTTATGCATAGTCTGAACTTCTGTTGCAATTTGAATGCACTATGTCCAAAGAATTCATTTTGAAATATATACTTACCTATGCTTCCCCCAATATAACACAACATTTGTATTGCATTTGATGTGTCTAATTCTAATGCAAGGATTTAAAATAGATTGTGGAGTGTCAACCCCCTGGATTCAGACATAAATGTCTGGTGCAAATGTTTTGGCTTAAACAGTTCCTATATGTATTTATTTATTCGTTTTAATCTTTTATTTTATTTTCAACATAGTAAAATAGGAGAAGTTGAACATTTTTAAACTGTTTAATAATGAAAACAATATGAACAGTTTCCAAACGGCATCAATCAATGCCAGATATGGAAGCAAAAGGAGAAACAACTCTGGTAAAAAAAATAATTATAATAATTATGGAGCAGTATAGGTAAAAGTGCATAAATCTGTTTGTACTGTGGTGTAGAATGAAAGGAGGGAAAGCCAGAGGTCCAAGGAGAGGTTAATGTCANGTGAGCCCTGATATAGGGGTTAAAAGGAACCAGGAAGTGGAGCGTCCTGAAAACTATATCATGGTACCNAAGTTCTTTGAAATGAAATGACAGAATTGTTTTGGACAATGTTTATGGTTCTCTATGCTCAAAACAAACCAGATACTGTTATTCCTGCATGAATGGGAGAAGGGCTGTTTGTTTTTACGGTGGTTTGTAATATGGCCACATAGCTAATATGTAGNATACATTTATCTACATGCTTGTGCACAGGAGCAGATAGCAGGTGATGGGAGAGGGTAATAATCTCTAAACATTAAAAGGACACTATTACAGGGCAGTACCACTAAATATGTGCCTATCTGTCCGCAACTAACAGTGCATATTTCTGTATTTGATTCTGGGTCGCATGAACTTGCTTTGGCACATCTCTATAATATATTGACTACAAGCCTCCACCCCTTCTTCCCCTCGACATGCCATTCAGAACACAAACAGACACAGCTCAAGTTGCAATTTGGTCTGTGTCAACTGCACACAGATCATTGTGACCATATTGAGGTCCTTTTTATTCATTTTAGTAGTTACCATGTGAAATATAAAGTGTATATTATGCAGCTATTCTGCTAGACTGGAACATTGTTCCACAAACTCTACTCTGCAAGAAACCTGCTCACTACTCAGCCAACATCTTCCTCAGCTTTTTGTTGCCCATGTTAATCCCAAAACCTAAAATGCTTTAAATGAGTGTATGGAATACATATTACAGTGTCTACTTATATGTACAAATCATTCCTGTGTGTTGTAGCAGTAAAGCCTGTGTTGTCTATACAAGTCTACCTTGGGCTTTTCAGTTGTGCAAAACATCTGCTTTAATGTAAATTATCCATTATTTCCCTCCTAGCATATATTATGTTGTACACATTGTCAGCTAAGATTTATGTCATCTCTGATAACCAAACAAACAAAAACTTCTGGTGCAGGCAAAATAAGGACACAGGGGAGAGAAGGAGGTTCTGGGGCCACTACAGACTGTGATGATGATCTGAACTGATTTATTGCTTGTGGTAAATTACATGAACTGGGTTCTCATCTGTGTTTGACATTTGTGAATTTTGAGGCAATAAGTGTTGAGTAATAAGTGATCAGCTATATACACTATAGGTTAGGCATTAAGTTGCATGACCTGGATGCATAATTTNAATTTCTATTTAAATCAAAATGTTCAAAAACTACAGCTCTTGCTTAGAAAGAGACAGAGATGTCCCTGGTAAACCTGGATGTAAATTAGAATATAAAACATGCAGAGGTAAAGACCATTACAATTTGCTTCACATTCAGATTCTGATGATGGAAATCTTAATTCCAGAAGTGAAGTTATAACTACTGCATGGAAATAAAAATTCATCTGTAGGTGAATGCTTCCATAAAACAAGGGTTGCACAATTTAAATCCAATGCTTAATAAATGATTGAATTATTTAAATTGAAATGTTATTATTCAGGGTTTTCATGATTTAAATAATTGATTCATGTTTAAAATATAATTGTTTTTGGATTCTGTGTACCACCTAGAAGTGGTTCATATACNACCAGTGGTACACATTCCACTGCTTGAGATCCCATTTTTTTAAATCAAACATATTTATCTGTACAATCCAAAACAAGTTTGTACAAATATCTGAGTAATAAAATTCAGATTTAATNAGAATAAATCTGATTTCTTTTTTTTCTGCAACCCTGCCACATACAGATGTAAACATAAGAGAGGAAGATTAAGTAAAACAAATGTTAATGTTTGAATGGCGGGAGAATATTTTGCTTTCGCTTATTACACACAGGTNCTGACCAGTGTTACTTTTACACTNTTCATACTTTGGATAGGAAACATCACCTCTNACCTCTAATACTGTTTGCAGCACTATAACAGCTTAGAAACCCTGGGTTTAAACCAGATGTAACCTCTCTCTCATATTTTCATGTGTGGATCAGGTCCTAAGTTCTGTTTTACAGAACAGAATATTTGAAGATTATACATGAATATGGTTTGCGAATAATTCGGCATCGGAGCATTTAATTTTATATTTTATTTCTATTTTTAATGTATTCATTTTTTTCACTACCACTAAAATGTAACAATAATTATGAAACAATTGTAGCCAATGGCTACATATATTTATCCATAGATACACTGAATCTCATATTAATAAATGTACACACATAGATCAGTCATCTTTTTGTTCTACCTATAACTTTTACTAGGACTGACTAATTTACAGCTCAAATCTTTATGCTTGCTTAATGTATGAGTCACTGACCCAGTAAACAGATCTGCCATTTCATTACATTTNGTCATCCACCCAATGCATCCAGCTACCTGATCACTCCTGTTGTTTGTGAATCTTAATATTACTTAATAATTTGATATTTTTATCCACCAAATTATCGGTCAGAGACTTACATACTTATAGTTAAAATTGATCTACAACATAAACAGGAAATAATGTTGTTTAATATTTCAGATTGTCAATGCATGGAAGTTTCCAGGTGGATTGTCAGACCCACATGAAGATATAGGTTTGTACATATGCTTATGTGCTATTAAGAATGACTTTTTTCCTTTAAACTATCTTTGAANATTTTACCTAGCACTGTTCAAGTATTTTCCTCAAACCATACACACGTTTTTCTTGTACTATATTGTGAGAGTACAACGAACATGCGCTTTTCCCTCTTTAAATGTCTATGATATTCATATAATACATGTTTTTAATGCTGTAGTTTTAAATCTGTTATAGCTTAACATGAATACAGAAGATAAACGTTCACAGTGCTGATCTGGTAAAATACAGCACAGAATACTTTGTATATAGTTTGTGCTGGTTGTAATTTGTACAATGACACAAAATGTGTTTTGCATTTCATCAGTAATGCTGAATGGCTCATTCATGTTGTACAGTGGAATACTATTACTGTCATTCTGGACACANGTTCTTGTTTTCCTTTCCACTGCAGGAGCCACAGCAGTTAGGGAAGTTCTTGAAGAGACTGGCATCAAGTCAGAGTTTAAGTCCCTCTTGAGCATAAGGCAGCAGCACAATCACCCCGGAGCATTTGGAAAGTCAGATATGTATATTATATGTCGCCTGAAGCCACTGTCTACCAGAATAAACTTCTGTCCTTATGAATGCATTAAGTGTGAATGGATGGACCTCCATGAGCTAGCATACACTAGCAATACCACCCTTATAACCAGCAGAATTGCCAAACTGCTACTATATGGATATAAGACAGGATTTCAAAACATTGACCTAACTATGAGGACATTTCCAGCCGTTTACTCAGGCCTTTTCTACTCTCTCTACCACAAGGAATTGCCAAGTAATTATGAAACCAAGACTGACAGCTAGAAGACTTCACACAACACAAAACAATAGTTTCCTTAATTTATATCGAACTCTTCAATAATAAAAAATAAAATACCTCAATGAGCAACCATTATGTGTTATAATATAGGCACAAGTGTATTGCTACATATTTACAATACTTTACTGGAATTATATCAAAACATGAATACTTTGTTAACACTGGCACAAGAGAGAATGTATTTAGAATTGTCTTTAAATCACATTTAATTATATATTGGAATATATATATTTATATTATAGTCTTCTTAAGATATACCCCCTGTTTTGCATGAGAGTGTCCAGTGAGATCAGCTTTTTGCTGACATGGGGAGAAATAGGATAGCTTTCTGTCCCAGGCTGGTTTGGGATCCATTTTTGTACTGCCCGGTTCTCTTCAGTGCGACATACCAATCGCTATATTTACGAGATCGGTAAGTGTTGTAGTTGTTTGCCTCCAGTCGTTCAAAAAAGAAGCATTCATCAGTTATGCCTTTCTGAAATAAAAGATAAATGGAAATGTTACAGTTCAGGAAAATACATGATCAGGAGCATTTTTACATAAATCAGAAATAGCTTTTAATAATATAATCGATATTGTATTTGTAAGTCGAAAAATATATTTAGAATTTTTAATGTCAAATAGTTTAAACTGTTATCTTTACCAGACCACATATGTAAAATCTAGATCTTCTGAAACTGATTCTATCTATCTTATGTAGACATATAAACATAAGTCAAGATGATGCTTTCTAAGTCAATGACATTTAAGTATTTCCTGAATTTAGAAATGTTTTAGTAGCAGATAATATAAATGACGGGTTTTGAACTTTGCTTGAAATCTTAATGATAGCAGGATATCCACTTTATATTAACACTGAAGCACATGTCTGTTTATGGTTAAGATTTTTTTCAGGAGTGTTTCCAAAACGACTGCTTTCTTTACTTACTGAGAAATGACGCACATTTAAAAANACTAATTGATTAAACTGCAGCTTCTTCTTTTATTTACTATGCAGTGTTCCAAATAATGAAAAGCCACTTATCTCTGAGCCCATTAAGGATTAATTACTTTCCCCAAGACATCAAGTATCGCTTCCTGCGTTAATTTGAACAATGTTGTAAGCTGTTTATTTACACTTTTATTCCATTTCTTTTCTCTTTTGTTAATTCTTTATCCGTTACATGTTTGTTAATGTATTATTGAACTATAATAAAGCGATTACATTTACAAGACACGCCTTCGTCGTTCATTTTCATGAATTAACAAGATGCTACAATAATGAATATGAAATACTGGCTTTGAATAACACCATTAAATATAATACATCATCATTATATTATATTACCANAGCAAAATCTTCTTTCTAGTACAAAGTCAACTCTGTTATCTGACTTTTCAACTATACAGTTATATAGCTGTAATGTAATGTGTTTAAGTGTTATGTTATATATCTGATACCATTTTTATATCCATCTTCGATAAGTTAGCCATGTGTGATGGGAAAGGATTGAATATTAAGCTTATCTATCACCTTACAATTAAAAATGATCTTAATATTAATCATCTAGTTGCATTCAAAACTTTTAGTATGTACATGAATCACAAATATGTTATTTCATACATTGTCACAAACTATGTTCTATGCTGTATCCATACATCTGTGCGGGCACACTGCTAACCACTCCCCTTGAACGGATGGACCTATACTTAAACTTAAAATAGCTGTCATATGGATTGATAAGCAGTGTGTTAGTGTACTGTACTGTATAATGTATTATTAAATCCAGTGAGGTTCCACTTGTGAGTTCAACCTGTCTCCTTTGTCAGAAGTCCCGAAAGAGCAGATTGAGCTGCACAGATTGCAAAGTCACACTACAATGTAAAATGCAGCTGCATTGAAAATTGGATTCAGTCCTTTGTACGTTAAATCGTAAGATTGAAATTACTTATAATTAGAAAATTATTTTCTTATAAATGTTCAGTCGATTTATTGAGNTATGAGAAAATACAGATTCACATACTGTGCCTTATGCAAACTACAGCTTTAAGTGTGTTCCTGATAGGAAGCCAGATTATGACATCTTTGCTGTGTGGAATGTTGCTTAGTGACATTAAATCAAGTGTTTGGAAACGGGGATGCTGATAAGTGCTAATCACAGGGTTTCTTTAAAGACATAGGCATAGCCATTGATATACACTTATCAGAGGTTCTGTACAATGCCAAAAGTTTTGCTCCATCTTGAGTCCTTGTGTGCTTAAACCACCAATTTACATCAGTGCTCTTTATTATATGCAGCAGCAAGACTTTTCCATGCAAAATGCTCGTCTAGTGCTGGTCCACTCTGCCAGTCTCTACATTGATTGCCTATTTTACAATCAAATTCCAAATCTTTTTGCTACCTACAAAGCCATCAATAACACTGCACCCACATACATATCCTGATTCATCTCAAGTCCCAGTCCGTTCTCTCAGATCTTCACAGAATCTACAAGTCTCTTCTACACTACAAATGCAACAAATGCTCCTGATTCCTGGTTACAGGACTTCTCCTGGGCTGCATCCACTCTCTGGAATAACCTTCCTCACTTGTTAAAAGTATCCTGTACTCTCCAAACTTTCAAGNACTCTCTTAAAATTCACCTGACAAGCTTACCAAGTTCAAACTTAACCCTACATATAACTAATCTACTTCTCAGTTTTCTTTCCTAAAAACAACACAGACTGGGGCACTTTTCACTGCTGTGTGACTGGATCATACGGAGCACTGAGCATTTTTACCATACAACCTGGTTGGTCCATTGTATTATATATAGCACCTGCCCCTTTGTATCAATCCCCAAATCTCCCTGAAAGCTTGCGGGCAGAGCCCTCTTCTCAACCCAGTATGACTGTTACCACCTAGTCAAATAAATAGACTGTATCAGATGTTTCTAAATGAATATCAGTGTTAGATTTAGTTCGCAGTTGGTTGTGCTTTTGCCAATTGGTGTCTCTTTTTCTATTTATAGAATATTATTATTAAACAAACACCTTTGGAATTTTATTTGTGCATGTTTCGTGCTATTTCATTGTAAATCATGAANTTATGTCAGATTAGTGACCATTGTTATACTGTGGGTAACTGAATATTGCACTTTTGGTACTGGTGATGTTAGTAAATTATCTCCTTAGCTTCTGTGAATATAACTATGATACATACAGGAACATTTTTCCATTAGTAATGAGTGTTTTCCCCAGCTTTACCGGATGGATCACATTGCTCCATTTTCTCAGTTCACCTTGGATATGGAAAACTTATTACACATCCCACACACTTTTAGATTTGTCACTGTCTAGGCAAACATCACTAAAGGCCTTAACACTTATTTTTTTTATGTCTGAGCAAATCTTTTGGCCCTATGTGTCACTTTGAAAGGTACGACATTATCCCAGCCCTGTTAAGGATTTATACTTTCACAAATTACTTTGTTACCAGAAGTGTGCTTTTCTATATTGTATGGTAGCACTGGTCCACTTTCAGACCTAGAAAGCAAACAGAATGACTTTAGAGCAGATATTAGGTAGCTCTACTCTATATAAGGAAAAAATTGGAGTTTAAAAACATACTGTGTTCAGTTGAGTATCTTTCCTTGCATTGATTGCAACATGGTTTCTCCAGGTCCAGATTTAAAGCTTTTTGTGCAGGTACTCCTAACACATAAAAACATTTGCACCAGCCAAAGGTCATATCTAAGTCCAAGGACCNATTTCTGACCCATGCATTACAAAGGGTCACGGTTAGCTGACAAAGTATTGTCAATGTGTTAAATGAGAATGTTAAATCCCCTTGAGTAGTGCTGATTGTAAAAACAACAAGAGGCAGCACAAATTAAATGTGGGAAATTTCAGATTATCCTAAATAAATATATATGAAGTGGTATAAGTGCGCACTTTATGTTGATAACAGTATACTTCCAGAAGGTTTGAAAGAATAAGCTGAAGTGAGAATAAATATAAAATATCATGCATTAATCTCATAAATTAAAAACCAGAGTATTGTGAAGACAATTAGTTGAACTTCATATTTCTGCAAGGATACAGGAATATATATAT
>JABWIB010002478.1:10890-27025 GCA_016617825.1 Platyplectrum ornatum | reverse complement strand
TCTGTGTGCAACATGCAACAATAAAGTATTCTCCCTGCATGCAAACACTGACATTCATTTTACCCCCCCTGCAATTCAACATGGTTTTGCCCATGATAGTGTAAGTCATGAGAGTGAAAAGCTGAATCCAGCCCATAAAGTGGTAACCTGACAAAGAGATGGCTGTCCTCACAGCTGTAGCTCTGTTCACAAGATGGGGCCCTTCAAAATGTTGGGCCGCCCCTGGCTCCAAGCAGGGCTGGATTAAAAACCTTTTTGCCACGTCTGCCTATGGCAAATACACAATGCTTGTGCACTGTGTTTTGGCTGCCTTGACATACGCGCAGCTTGACGGTGATGTGACCCACGCCTGCCACATGGGTAAACAGATTAAAATGTTATTTTTATTGTAAGTAGGGGGGAGGGGGCAAACTGACCCTGGGCCCATGAACCTTTAACTACGCCCCTGTAGATAAATGTCATATTAGAGATAACAAAAGTCAGGTGGAATGATCACACCAAGAACAAGGTGGAAATAACTTAGTGGAAGTTAAACAGAGAGGAAGTCAGATGGAACAAACTCAGAAAAGAGTGTGAGATGTAGAACACACAAAGATTCGGGATATCCCAGAGTCATGTGCAAATTCAGCAAAGCCGCACAAACAAGACACTGGGGAACAAAAGCAACTAAGGAGACAAGGAACTTGGAGGATTTACTGCAGGTAGGAAGGTAAGCAGTGGAAGCACATCAGGAATAACACTGGAAGGAATAGGAACCGACATGAGTCCAAATCCACAAGACAACCACAGAGAAAGGAGCTGGCAAGACATAGGAGACCAACACTTTAACCGGTGCATGGTCTCCATCTGCAAGTATTTACAGGCTCTATCGCCCAATCAGATTCCTTAGCCAAACACACCCCCCAGGCTGATTGGAGCATATACTGACTGCAGGAAATTGGCTTCAGCAGCATGGGGGGAAAAAGGCAGAGAAATACATAGCAGCCAGTGTCAGGTCTGTAAATATTTAACAGGAAGTGTCAGAGTACTCTCATTACATCCTTTTAGTGGGGACAAAATAACTTGCAGATAGGTGACATATCTACAATAGTCCTCATATGTTAGGCTATATATAAAAAAAAATATATATATATATACATACATATATATATATATATATATATATATATATATACATACATATATATATATATGCAAGCAGATTGCGTAAGTACTTCATGTAAATATACAGCACATGCATAAACATGCTAGTTACGCATTGGAACATACAGTACATTGGACTTTATTGATAGACGGGAAGAGAAAGTCCCTTACACATAAACCTTCTTTCTGTACAAGCCAGGTTAGGTTCTGATTCTGTAGGTCCAGTGCATATGAGGGGAAGGCACTCTCCATGCAACATTGGACTTACAAGTGGGTGATTGGTCTTAAATATGAATTTGGTCCTGTTTTATCAGTGACTCAGTGTGTCTAAATATACGTTATAGCTTTACAAACATGGGAACGGATCCAGAGATCTGACCAATGTCTGACATCCACCCGCTCCTTGCGGAAGTTGGACATAATTTTCTGGTAGGTCACATGCATGTGCCCAATGTTACTGGTCAGGTCTCCTAGTGAATGGAACTAAGTTCTGTATGCTAAGAGATCTGTCCGATGATGCGGTACTTTGAAATAAAATTTTACAGTAGGGGAATTAATAACCTCTGCGCTGATCGATAGTTGTAGGAAACTTAAGGTAGGACTATGGTAGCAGAATGCTCACAAGTCCGTCCATGAGAGGGGTGTTCACTTCCCTCTTACCAGCAGACTTACAGACCTCATGCACGGAAGGCTGGATCCTGTCCATGTTCTCATTATAAATGAATAAAATTGATGGCTTGTTGATGCATTTCTGTATACTAAACCACATTAAAAATGTAAAAGGATTTATTCTTTAAAACAATCCCCTAATTTTCATCAGTTTACTGGTACATTGTGTGCATTAAGATGAAATATTTTTTTAGATATAAGTGGAAACGACTGGTAATCTATTATTCAGAAGGTCAGCTGAAAAGGTCACTCAGTTAAATAGCTCTTTTAAATGGTTAATAGCTGGAGGCATAACAGAAAAAAGCAGATCACTTACACCTACTTGCAGGAGATGCAGGAGTTTGTGCTTCACAATCAAGTTTTTTACGCATCTGAACACAGCAGATATCATAGTTTAAGAAATGTATATCCATAGCTGCAGGGTGAACGTATGGCTTTACTATTTTTCCAAATGAGAAACACTACACTATGCAGCAGAACTTAACGTAGCTTTTAAGTCCAATTACTAAGCTAAAAAATGATTTATTTAAGTGTTTAAAATGATTTAGCTTAATAATCATCAAATGTGATTATTTAATATAAAATGGCAATAGTTGGATAATAGTTGGCTAAGTAAAATGTATTAATTGTACCCACAGTTCATAGCCATTTTCATAGCCAACAGTAATCTATTTAGTAGCCTTTTTCATACTGTATATTCGGTGATTCAATAGATATTCAATAGCCTACCAATAACATTTGTGGGTTTTTTCCACTAGCAATGATGGTCTTAGCTGTAGATTAACTGGCCTATTAATTCCTAACTGGATCTTGGACACAGTGAATATATTTATCTTGTTTAAAATGTTCATTATATTTATACCTCCCAAGTGTCCCGAATTTAGCGGGACAGTCCCACTTTTGGGTGACTGTCCCGCTGTCCCTCCCTCTTCCACTATGTCCCAACATGAATTCTAAAGCAAAAAGCACTGCAATCACGGCGGTAAAAAGTGGTGGAGCATAGAGAGTCGGGGGAGGAGTTTTGGCATATCAGGGGCGGAGTTTGGGTGGAAAGGCTCTGGGATGATAATCTGATATTTTGTCATCCACACACTAGACGATTATTGTGCCAATTTACAGTAATTGGTGAATTGTCAGAATAATCGTTCTAGTGAGTGCCCAGCTTAACAGGTACTGTGCAAATACCAGAATCAGATTAAGACCCTGTGGGTCCTAGGCAAGACATTGCCTAACTATCTCTATTCTTCCATTTAATTAACTCTTTTTAAATCTAATCTAGTTCTATTCTATTTACTTACAGAATGCTCTATAGACACTGGAAGGCCATTTGACACGTATTGTAGGTTAAACTGCCATAGAAATGCAGTACATTCAGTACTACAAGAAAATGACTGTCAATCAGGGAGGGCTGGCCGGGGGGCAGGGGAGCAATTGCCCTCTGGGCCATTGCTTCTGGAGCTCTTTTGGGGCCACTGGCTCTGTGCATAGGATTGCCAGTTGAGGGTCAGGCAAAGACCACAGTCACTTATCCGCCCCGCAATCAGAGCAGCTGGGCAGCAGTGTGAACCTGCCTCCCAGCCAGCAACCTTTCAGTGAATCACTGATGGTGTATGGCTACAGCTACCTACCAATCAGAGTGTTGACAGCGATTCACTGTATAGAGGTATGTGGGGAGACAGCGTGGGGCCGCATGAGCGGTAAGTTACAAATAAGATGATACTTTTTTCTTACTTAGTCGTATAGACATACATATGTTTTGGGGGGGTGTCTGTGTAGCACAGGCATCAGCATTCCTTTCTTCATCACTAACTTCTCAGGCTGATATTAGCAATGATGATGCTGGATGCACAAGAAAAGGAAGCAACAAGTAAACAAATAAACTGTAAAGCTGGCCATACACTATAAGATAAATTGTTCCAATCGAAAGAGTGGGCAAAACCATGTTGAATTGCAGGGGAGGTAAATTGAATTAATTGCAATCAGTATTACAGGTGAGAGATGATGTTTCCTAGCACAAGTCTAATAACAGTGTAACAGTAACACTGGTCAGTATCTGTGTGCAACAAGCAGGGCCACCATCAGGGGGGGACAGCCGGGCCTACAGTCCCGGGCCCGGCCGTCCCTCCACCCCCCAGCAGTGGCCCGGCGCCCTGTACTGGTGCGCCGGCCACTGCAAAAATCACGTGGACGCCATTATTGGCGTCTATGTGATCTTAAATTGGCCCGACGGCCTCCCGACGGCCTCCCGCAGGGACGTCGTGACGTCATGACGTCCTGCCGCTATGTGGGGGGCCCGGCCGCCCGGGACTTTCTGAGTCCCGGGCCCGGGCGATCGTGACGGCGGCCCTGGCAACAAGCAAAAATAAAGTATTTTCCCTGCATGTAAACAGTAACATTAATTTTACCTCCCCTGCAATTCTGTTTGGTTTGCAATTCTGGTTTTACCTACTCTTGAAAAAAATTTTCAATTGGAACTATTTATCGTACAGTGTATGGCCAGGGTTAGTATCGCCGGTCTGGGAGAGAAACTCCAAGCAGTGTGACGCAACCTAAGGTCATACCAACAAGAAGTAGAATCATAGAGGAAGATTCCAATGGGTGACTGAAAATCTTTACAGGAGTCTAAATGTAACACGATTTTACAGGTTATTTATACATTTAATGGAAGAATAGAGACATGGTGGGCACTAAAATCAAATAATACACAGAAAAACGTAAACAAGAGATATCATGATGATCAATTGTTTTTTTTTATTAATCACTGGAGCGAGGTCCAGCAGGTTCCCCGATGCTCCAGTGCCTATTGTGCAGCCGGAAAGGATGTTATTTAGACGTGACGCTGGCACGCATACAGAATTTCTACTCCGTACACGCTGGAGAAGTGAGTATATTTTTATTTATTGTATATATTGTATCAATTTTTTTTACAGGTTCTACTATTTCCTATCCGATATCGTTCTTGTGGCTGCCTCAAAGATGGGGCGATTTTCCCTAAGGAAACCCACCCTGGTTGTCGGTGCCAAATTTCCACAAGAACGATATCGTTCTCAAGGATGCCCACCTTTAGAGATAAACACACTGGACCAGATCCAGAGTTCTGGGAAGTTTATGAAAAAAGAGGAAAGTTACACCAGGGAAAAACCATTATGTAACAAGTGTAAAACCTTGACTTTGCAGACATTGTCACAACTTTGGAAATAAATGTTACATAATTTTTTTTTCAGCCATGCTACACTTACAGTCACCTATACACAAAGTGCAGGACACATGTACAACACTAGATACACAATATGGGTGTGTGTCATGCTCTTCCACAGTGTCCAGATCCTAAGTGCTAATTGTCACATGTTACATTCAATACCTGGTACCCACTGGTTTCTAAACCCATGACAGACAACATGTTTATAGTATAGGCAAGTCACACTCAATAATCTGAGGTTAAGCATCAAGAGAAAAGTGGCAGGTTTACTTAAGACCAAGATTGTGGGGGTAATGTGAGGGCACCATGACCTTTCTTGCTAAGGACCCAAGAACAGGCCTCCCTTATGGGTTTCAGTGCACCCCCAGATAAAGAAAATGTTCCTTACTGAATGGCCTATTGCAGTGACATTATTACTGACGTAATAGTTTACGCATGTTTACTACCGCCTTAAAGCTTTTTGGTGCTTGCCTAGCAGGCTCATAGATAACCTAGCAGAAAAGTGTGCACCATGGGCAAAAGTTGTTGGGCTCCCTATGGAACCCTAATTGCCCCTTTATTATCTGGCCCATTTCACTGGATCCCTGGAACATCGTCTAAAAGTACCATTCCACACTAAGGACTGGATCAATGCTCAAATGCAGTGAGGACAGAATAGTACTTAAGAATTGAAGCCAGCACTTACTGTACTATTTGCATCCCCCTCAACTTGTGCATACTGTACACACATACCTCCCCCTGTTCCCACTATGTAAATAGCCTACTTTACAGAGCTGGGTCCTTCAGATCCAGATCTGTACAGTACACATATAAAGTGCTCATGCACATATATTCTGTACTTGTTTCTGTACATAGAGTGCATAAAATTACACATTTTAGTTGTTCAGGATCCAGACCTAATGTATGAATCCAGCACATGCTGCTTTAACCCCCAGTGTTCAGTGAGTAACATGTGTAACTTTTCACCACAATTCAGGCCTTACTTACCTCTATAGCACTTTATCCGACAAAACCCAGAAATGATTCTGGTGACTGGAAATGTTTGGACACCAGCTTCCCAGACAGGTAATCCCACTGAATGATGAAATGTCCCAGAGCAATATTTACTAAGTTTTCATAATCCAGAGGCTGGTCTATTTGTCTATGTTTCTGAATAACAACATTAAACTTTACAATGTGTGTTTAAATATCTACATTTATGTGATAAATCAGTTTTAAATAATGAATTAAATAATAATATGAATTTTAGTGATTATGACATGCCGTACATTTTCCTGTTATTTCTAAAAGCATCATGTCAGTACAGAACACTTACTATGCGAATCACTCTTCTCTCGGGAACCATCCACTCTTCCATCTGAATTGATCCTTAGAAAGAATCCCCCATTCTTACAGTAGAGTCTTTTGGGGTCCTTGAAATTTCCAGGAGGAAAGGGACTACTGCCACCATCATCTGGCCCTATTGGCAGGGTGGTGATGCTCCCTGCTGCCATCTCCAACTCAGATTGAGAGAGAGCCCTCCTTTCCTGGCTGTGGCACTGATCCAGTTAGGGGTAGCAGGTAGCAGTGGCTCGGAAACAAAAGTCCTTTAGTCACTGTATCTCCCTTGTCAGGGCCTCCTTGCTGTTCATTCAATTACTTGCAGCTGGAAGTAGGGCCAACTTTTCCCAGTTTCAGTTCTTTCTTTCCAGTGATAAAGAGTCCAATTTCTCGCTCTCCTAAGCCCCTCTACAGTATACGCATGATGTGAGCATTGAAAGCTGTGCCCTGGAACTCCAGAAATATGTCTCTCTCTCTTCTTAGACTCTAACTGTGTCACCCATACTCCACATTGATGCATGCGTAGTAGTATTTTATAAACAGGAGCAGAGGTGGTCAGTGCTGGGGGTACTGTGCAATATTCTCTTCATCCTGGTCCAGCCCTCTGCCATCAGGACTTCTTATGTCAGATTGGGCTTATTTATTTAAATAGGTGAAGCTCTCCTCCGCCTCCTCTCTTTCTCCCTCCTCCTCCTCCTAAGTTCAGTGATGTTGTGACCAGTCTTTACAGAAGGACATTTTTCCAGGCGCACAAGTGTAGGAAGCTGAGTGTAGGAAGCATGCTGCCAGCGACTGAATGGTCTGTAAGAAGCAGTATAGAGTTCCTGGGTATTTTCTTAGACGGGCTCTACCAGTCACATCTCAGCACTCAGCTCCCTCCCCCAGCACTGAATTACTTTGCTGGGCAATCAAGGGAGGAGGGAGAGACAGGAGAGGAGAAGGGGGTTTGCACTGCTGGAGCCTGCCAGATCTTTTATTATTCAGCTAACTGAAACACTATAAGCAGACGGAACGCACTGTAATATGTCTCCTGCTTGGAGATTTGCAGGCCTGGTGTTACCTGTATTGTTAGTGTCTTCTGCCTCGCTTACTTATAAAACTCAGTCAGGTTTTATAGGACAAAAACAGGTAAATTATTTTCATAAATAACAATATTCTTTTTATAGTAATAAAAAATAATGTATTAATAATAATAACTATCATTATTATCGTAATAGTAATAATAATATTATTATTATTGGCACATCAGTGGCCCATAAGTAACGGCCCATCAGTTGTTTTACGTCCACCTCCCTGGTCAAAATTTCAACAGGGCTTTTCTCAGCCACCATACAGAGAATAGGCATCTAATATGAAAGAACCCTAACCTACCTCTTCTACGCTCCATTTCCTTCCTGAAGGCTAACCCCAGGATTTCAGGCAATTCTCCCGTTATCTCCGGAGAGTCTGCAAATCTCCTGGTACCCAGGCTGAATCAGTGATTTAACCCCTTCCCGTGCTGGGAGGTACGTCCTGGCAGGAAGAGTGTTAGTGTTGTAAGAACAATAGAGATTTTTTCTATTTTGACAACAGTACCTAATCATAGCAGAATCCCTATGCGGGGTACCAGTACCAAAACCCCCCAACCTGACCCTTGTGGACCAAAACAAGTACATAAAGGGGCCCTTTCTGCTCAGGTATTTAAGGTATTTAAGCCATGCAGTACCATGAGAAAATCCAGGGTGTGTTACAAAAAACTTGCTGTACACATAATACAGATGCCACTTTACAATGCACATGTGCTCCAAAGATCTACAGGGGGGCCTGTGGCACCTCTCTGGTGAATATAGGCTGAGAGGGAGTTGGTGTATAGATGTGAAAATGATAAATGGGTGTTCCCTGCAGTCGAGAGATTGTAATTTGGGAAAAGTTTTTGGCATATGGATAAGTTGGATGAGATTGACAGTTCAGTATAGTCTTTGGTGAAGGTATATCCTCCAGTGGTGTGGTGGAGATAGTTGGTCAGGGAGAAAGTGACAAGATCATAGGGTGGTTATATAGAGTTGTTATTCAACAGTGTATGTACTCACCCTTTGAATGTCCTGGATCCTTCTTGGGGAGTTGTCACCAGGTGGTCTGGACGCTGGTGGTCTGGTTCCCGATATCGGTACTTTTATGTGCTTGCTGCTGCTTGTGTCTGGATGCGATCGTTTGGATCATCCACTGGTATGGGAGGCGTGGTATGGATTGTTATCCTGATGTTGTAAGGGTATAGGTTTGATAGGGGAGAGTTAGGGTGGAGAGAGACATGGTTTGGATACTGATACTGTTAAGGATAACCTGATACTGTTAGATTACGTTAGGATGCTATGGATGTCCATGTCTATATTTAGCCCTTCTGGTTGTATCGATTTAAGTGTGTACATTCATATAAGCTCGTTAATATTATTTCTCTTACTCTGTTACCTCCCCGCCAGTTTTTGTTTGACTTAGCAATTTTGTGCCTTGTATGCACTGATTTTGTTTTTCTTTATAGTGCCTAGAGACTGTGTTTCCATCCCGTTATAGATGTTCCTCGGGTTCTTGTATCCTCTCTCTGAGGGTGTTGGTTGTCCGATTGACATATTGTAACCCGCATGGGCACAACAAATTCGAAAAACAGGCCCTTTTGAATCTACAACAAAACTAACAAATAGTAATCAAACCTGCCGACAAAGGGGGAGGGATAGTGGTGATGGACAGAGAATTTCACGACACAGAATCACTCAGATTATTAGGGGACCTCTCCACATATACCACCCTCAGACCCGACTAAGACATTCCAACACGAACTACTAAAATTTCTCAGACATGAACAATACACAGGTATACTTACACATAAAGAATTTTACTTCCTCCACACCGCATTCCCCAAGATCCCAGTATCCTACTTCCTCCCAAAGATACAAAAAAACAATAAACAACATTTCAGGTATCGGTTCAATCACATCCAACCTTTTGCAGTACATTGATTCCTTTCATCAGAAATATGTTACCAAACAAAAATCACATCTGAAGGATATAAACCAAATACTACAGACTCTAACCCAAGTATAATGAGAGGACAATATGTGGCTAGTAACAAGCGATGTCACGTCACTATACACCTTAATTGACCACACTCTAGGTATCAATAGCATCAAATACCACCTTAATGCTGATCCAGATCTAGACCCATTACAGACAGACTTAATTTCACAAGGAATCAATTGCATACTAAAACATAATTACTTCTGGTTCAATAATCTATTTTACTTGCAGCACCAGGGGACCGCGATGAGTACATGATTCGCACCAAGATATGCCAATCTGTTCATGAGCTGGTGGGAGGATGAGCACATCTGGGCACATGGACAGATTGGCAACACAGTCCTCTGGCGCCGCTACATAGATGATGTGGTGTTCATAAGGCGATGAACAATCACTCACAAATTTCATTGAGACATTAAACCACTCAGCCACAACACAAGAAGCAGGAAGCACATAAAAGCATTGATAATCGGGAACCAGCTCCCCAGCGTCCAGATCACCTGAGGGGACAACACCCAAGAAGGATCCAGGAGCACCTGAAGTGTAGACCGAGCCCACCAGCACAGCCACACTGAGGCAGCAGCGGGAACCAAGGAGAGACGAGCACACAAGAGATGACGCCATCACAGGGACCGAAGCAAAGCAACTGCAGCTGAGGAAAGAACCCCACTGAGCATAACTACAACGCAACTGACCTTCACCTATACTATCACCTAAGACTATACTGAACTGTCGATCTCATCCAACGTATCCATATACCAAAATTTTTTCCCACATTACAATCCCTCGACTGCAGGGAACACCCATTTATCATTTTCACATCTATACACCACCTCCCTCGGAGCCTGTATTGACCAAAAAGGCGCCACTTAATCCTATCTTCCCCAAGAATCCATCACTTTAAAATTTATCACATTAAATTGGAAATTAAATTTTTTATAACCCAGGAAATGTCTTTTTTTTTATAATTTGCCATGATGTACTACTCACAGCTTATACATAAANCCACATACCACTCCTTCCCTTCGGAGCCTGCTGTGTGCCCAGACAGCAGATTACAGCCACATATGGGGTACTGCTGTATGCTGGATCCCCAGTGGCACAAGGTGCACAAATATTTTCTGGAACTCAAGCTCAAATATGTGAAAAATTTTGACTTTGTACCAACCACAGCTCATTCATTTCAAGAAACACAACCCTAAATGAATTCCTTAAGAGATATAGGGCTCATCCAGAGTTGCACGTACACATTTTTTTAAGTGTAGACCTCAGCAAAAGGATTGTGAAATGTAAGGAATGCATATGGAATATATTGCATGGAGAAAAAACACTTTCTTTTATTTTGCACACAGAACTTACAAACTGCACAGTTGTATATGTAATTAGTAAATTAGAGTTGAGGTAGGAAACTTTACCTTTTAACTCTTATTCTGTTTTCATAGTTTACAATTGCCTCCCCTGCAGTTTCATGTTTGGTTTAGCCCAGGTCTACATGTGCACCTGTTTTCCCCTTCCTCCCATACACTGGATCAGCCCCATAGATTCCAAAGGGGTGTTAATTGTAGGTTTTTTTTTTTACAGTATTCCAGTACTAGCTAAATGCAACATGTTGCCCAAAAACTATTCCAGCAAACATGCATAACAATTCTACAAAAACATCAGTGTAGTCAAAGTTCTCACTATACCCATATGTGAGTTCCTTGGGGGGTGTGGTTTCCACTTGTTGGGGAGTTTAACTGTACTAATAGTAAAGAGACTAAAATGGCGCTCCTTCCCCTCTGAGCTCTACCATTTTTCCTTTGCCATCAGCCAGTGCAGGTTGGTTCCTACATTTAGTTGATTCTTGGTTTATCCAGTAAGGGAGTAACTAAAAGTTGGCAACCCTGGCCAACCCTTCTTTGCTCCCTCACCTCCACACAGTCTAAACATAATCCTCACCTTTTGTGCAAACTTTTAATTTCAAGTTCACGAGGTTCAATGAATAGAAAATCACAGCAATCAACTCTTCAGTGAAAACAAATGCACATACAAATTAATAATCTCAGTTTGTAATAGAAAAAATTGTGAATTGTACAAAATAACACAGAGAAAGTAAATAAAGTAACTGAAAAAAAACTATTTATGCTTTCTTTTAACCTACCAACCATTATCCAGAAAAAATGATACCTGGCTTACTGGGTGAGGAGGGATTTGACCCTAGCACCCCAATTTGAAATAATAATGGGCTGGCCAAACTAGAAGAGATAGAGGATGCCAAACTGTGGACAAGTTATGATATTACAACACTAGGGCAAATTATTTATAATGGGTGTTCATAACCTTTTACCCAAGTACAGAATTCGAAATTCCTTAAAAGTATTTCTTTCAGTATCTGCAATTCCGGCGTGCTTTAACAATTCAATTTGGGTCCTGGGACCAGGTCATTTTGATCATTTTGAAAAATTAGGGAGTGTATATTTATAAGAACTACTACTCAAGGAAACCTCAGAATGAGATTTACTATTACTTAAATTATGCTAAGAGATGGATTTAGGAGCATTAGGGTATGTGGGATGAGTAGGAAGAGGCACTGGTGAGCTCATTTAAATGCTATTCTTGTATGCGTTTTCAACAAATACTATTATATATTACCCATAGATTCTATTTGTAGCCAAAGGTAATTGTCAATTTCCGTTCCTCATCTTCTAGCAAATTCCAAAGTATGAAGAACTGGATTGCTCATTTTGGCACCAACTAACTGCGCTTCTGTGCTTAGCAAAAAGTGGAAATTGGTTGGTCCAGCAGCTAGTATTTATGGAGAATCAGACTTTTTCCAAGAGAAATCTACAAGGGTTCCACAATTAAATGTAGAAAACAGCGCTTGGACTTACACCTCATAATTAAAATCTAACTAGAATGACTGAAACAAATTCAAGTGGTTACTGAAATACGAATACATTTTACTTACACAAGCTATAAAAATACACTCATAAACTCATTTTGACACATTAAATGATACAAGGTTGCAATACTAGCACTGCCGTGGATATTTTGGTATACTTGATAAAAGATTCTCTCATATAGGTATTATCATAGAAAAGAAATCAAAAGTATCTGCATATTATAATGTTCTCTGTACACCCTAATTAAGAACTATGTTGTCTTAGTACCAGATGGTATTCAGCTACAACTTATTACTAACCAGTACACTTGGCTTGCGTCAGGGGTCTGATCCAGTTTAAAAAAGCTGGCTGAAGGGTTTCAGTGCAGAGATGTTGTTTCCTTATAAATAGCTACTTTACTTTTGGTATATTGGCCTGAAGAGGCTTTGGACTTATTGTACGATGATCTGGACCGTACTACTTCTGCGGAGACTAAATTTCATGCATTATGCCAAGGGAGATGTGCAGCTGAGGAATATTGCGCAGAATTCTGGCACTGATAACAGGTGGAATGATCCTGCAATCCGCTGTCAAAATCCTGTGTTGGGGCTGGGTTCTTCTTTGTTGCTAAGAAGGATGGATCTTTGAGGCTCTGCATCGACTACCATGCTCTAAATAAAATTACCGTCAAAAACACCTATCCAATTCCTCGCACCTGGGACCTTTTTGGCCAACTTCACTGTTCATAAAAATAGATGTACGTGGGGCCTACAATGTAATCCGTATCAGGCACGGGGACAAGTGGAAGACAGCTTTTGACAACTCAGGGCATTACTTAATGACGTTCTTTGTGATTTCTTGGAGGATTTCATTGTTGTATACCTCGATGACATCCTTATATTTGCTCCTGATCTGGATTCTCACTGCGGTCATGTCCATTCAGTACTCACTCGTCATCAGGAGAATCATCCATGCCATGCCTTGTGACGTCGAAGTCTTCGTTAATTCTGTGTGTCTGTGCTCAAGTTACCTTGTCTTTCTCCTTTTGGTCCTCATCTTCCACTCTCTGTACCCCAGCACCCATGGTCACAACTATCGATGGACTTCATCACAGATCTTCCCAATTCCCAAGGAAACAAGGTCATCTGGGTAATTGTTGACCAATTCTCCAATATGGCTCACTTCGTGCCCTTGAAAGGGCTAATTAATGCCTTCTTGTTTGTTAAGCATGTGGTTCGGCTTCATGGCATACCTTTGGACAACATCTCTAACTGGGGTACTCAGTTCATGCCGGAGTTCTGGAAGTTCTTCGGTAAACTTCTGCTGGTCAAGGTCAGTCTGTCTTCAAGATACCATCCTCAGTCGAATGGCCAGACGGAACGCACAAATCTGTGCTCAGTGCAGTACTTTCTCTGCTAGTCATCCAAACTTCAAAACAACTGGGTGGATATTTGGTCTGGCCGGAGTTTGGCCATAACACCACTCACAGTGCTACCAAGGTTTCACCTTTCCTTTGCGCATGGGGTTGTCATTCCCAGCAACCTGAGACTGGGGACTCTAGTAGAAAGAGATTTGGAGACAAGTCAATGACTCATTACTACATTCAGCAATTGTCACGAAGAGAAGAATTGATCTTCATTCGAGACACTGCCAGTACAAATCGTCCAGGAATGTTCAGATTCGTCAGCCATTTAAGAAATTAGATCCTCGCTTTATTGGGCTTATTACCATCATCAAGAAGGTAAATCCAGTTGCATTTAGACTGGCTCTTCCTCGTACCTTGAGAATACCCAACAATTTCCATGCCTCTCTAAAGCCCTTTGTGAAATCTAAACATGCCAGTACTACATGTCTTCCTGAAGATGGCCAGGTCATAAAGGATCAAAGGGGCTCTAGTGAATACCTGGCCCCGGTTAGATTCTGCGCCCCAGGAGGTGGTTACTGGGAACCTTAACATTATTACTTTACTCTACCATATTGGAGTTGTGCTAGAGATCATTGCTGTAGACACTGGTGAATCAATCAGCATTTTTAGATTAAAGGTGGCCATACACGGGCCGAATTTCGTCCAAAGCTCACGAATATCGTGAGCTTTGGATAAAATTTGGTCCGTGGATGGCCACGACCGAAAGCCCCCAACGGCTCTTCCCGATTGATCACGATGTTCATTTGTTTATAAAAAAAATAAATAAAAAAAATACCTGTAAAAAATAGAAATAAATTAAATAAAAATACACTCACCCGTCTGATGTCTTCGCTGGGCACCACAGAGGTGCCCAGCACCTTCTCCTGTGCTGCGGTGTCTCTATCCTGCACGGAGAGGACGCTGTATGTACGTGACGACGTAACACATATACAGCGTCCTCTCCGTGCAGGAAAGAGACGCGGCAGCACAGGAGAAGGTGCTGGGCACCGCTGTGGTGCCCAGCGAAGACATCAGACGGGTGAGTGTATTTTTATTTGATTTATTTCCTTTTTTTTCAGGTATTTTTTTCCCCCCTCCATTGGCCATCATGGGAACGAAGTCGTTCCCGTGTATGGCCAGCTTAAGTTGTAGAAAATCACAAGAGAAAGTTCACACAAACACAGGTAGACCATATATTTTCCATACAATACTACAATGAATAACTGGAATCAACAAGTACGCCCTACAAATGGGTGTTGTGATAATTAGCTGTTATTGTTACATGGCCAAATCTTCTATAAAATCATAATTCTGACTCATATACCAAAATAAGATGATCTTCTGTCTCTTGATTCAGAAATACTATGAAATCAAACCAGCTTGAACAAAAATGGTAGCCAAAAATGGGATCAGCATTATTAGTCCTACCAACTAAAGGAAAGCATTTAACATGAACTTGTCCCTAGAACGCGACTACATCCTATCTGATTAGCTGCCAAACCACACACAACACGGACACTCAATTCTTAGGAATTAGGTTATTTTTCTGACCTCATTGGAATGTCTGCACACAGCCCATCTTTGAAATTTCACTTAGTCACACCATCTGTGTATTCCTAATGTCCCTGACAATGAAGTAAGAGGATTGGGAGTAATCACATTACATCTCCTGGTGTCTAGGTTAAGTGCAACAATGCAGAATGGGATTGCTTAATATTGTTTAATAACAGAAGTATACATTTTGACATGATGAAACAAATATTGGTTGAACTATGTCTAGCAATTTATACATATAATTTCCATTCAATACACTGGATAATCAATATGCAGACATACAGTATTAAGCCATTATCTAAGGGGAGTGCTATTATTAGCTTGAATAGTATGACAGTTGGGTGGAGCTCAGTACTGTAGCAATGAAAAACATCATTCTGGAAAAATAATACTCTATGTGACACACTGGGTAATGACTATTTGTTTGAATGAACTTCCAGATTGTCTTTAGGAATATTTGTAGACACACACAGTGAACATTTCCCCAAAAAGAGACATTATGACAGTTACAGACCTTTCTGATGTTATGTTTCTCATGTTCTGAAAATTAAGTATGAATTTGACCATCATATTTCTAGGGAATTTATATTCCAGAAAGATTTCTGCACTAAAGTGTACTATCAATAATCTGGCATAACATAAACTTAACACATGGAGGGAATTACTGTAATTATTTTTTTAATGTTGCTTAATACTTTCCATTTATTTACACTATGTAGAAAGAGTGAGGTTTAATCATCTCAAGCTATAAAGAAGATGTTCTGACAGAGAGCACAAATGCACAGTTGTCTGCCTGACACCAAAAGGTAAGATTATGGGGTATATTTACTAAGCAGGGAGATTGCAGTGAAATTCGAATTTGGGGAAGTTGCCCATGGCAACCAATCAGATTTGAGTTCACATTTTCCAGAGTGTAAAATGAAACTGAGAGCTCAA
>JABWIB010002477.1:49131-61176 GCA_016617825.1 Platyplectrum ornatum | reverse complement strand
GGGATCATGGAAGCCATGTAGCTATCCTAACAAGTGATTTAAGCTCTATGAAGACGGGGATCATGGAAGCCATTTAGCTATCCTAACAAGTGATTCAAGCTCTATGAAGACTGGGATCATGGAAGCCACTGGGATCATGGAAGCTATGTAGCTATCCTAACAAGTGCTTCAAGCACTATGAAGACTGGGTTCATGGAAGCCATGTAGCTATCCTAACAAGGAACATTTCCAGTAATCCCAGTAATCTAGTCACTTATGTTATAATGTTCAGATATTGCTGGAGAAGGAGCCTGATAGGCCAGACCTATACCTTACCAGCTATAGATGGTGAAGAGCACAACCCTGTAGTAACCAAAGCCGTCAATATTTTATCTGGTGTCCCCCAGTAGCCACAGCAGTTTATAGTGTATGAAAGGCAAGCTTACCCTGGATTTTCATGTACCTACATTTAATGAACTTGATATTGATATGAGCAACCACCAGTTTGTGCATTTGTATTTAGCTCAGACCAGTGTCTTAGTGAGAGTTTTGACTTACAGGAGTTATTTATAGGTCTAGGCCTGAGTTCACTAAGCAGGGAGATTGCAGGGGAATTGAAAATTGGGGACCAATCATATTCGAGCTCACATTCTCCAGTATGTAAAATGAAACTGAGAGCTGAAATCTGATGGGTTGCTATGGACAACATCCCCACTTTTCAATTCCCCTTCAAACTCCCCGCTTAGTGAATTTAGGCCCTAAGGTTGCTTCCTTGGGCGAAGAAGCAAATTATGAAACTCAGTAGTCTCTTAGAGAGTGGAAGTACTTGGCCTAGGGCCAGCTGTAGCTTAAAGCAGGTCTAAGAAAAGATTATCTATGATTTTTGCTTTGGTTACACATAATGCCAAGAAGGAGGAAGAGATTTAGGCCCAGCGACAGGGAGGGACAAGGAGGACATCTGTGAGGATCCCAAGGTACAGGAGGCCCTAGTCACTAGTGTTACCAATATTGAGGGGGGGGCCCCAAAAAGTCAGGGTATATTAGGCCCCAAGATTTCTGTTGCCAGCCCTGAGAGAGCTGCCATTATGTTTATTCACATTTCTGCGGTTTACTAAACCAATGGAATGGCACTACAAAAGCAGAACTCAGAAAACATTGTCATTTAATTTCTATAGTGACTCAATTCTACATGGTTATGGTTATGTTCCTTCTTCTATTACCTACCAACTTCGTTACCAATGCATTGATGCACTGTTATCCAATATGAATGGGAATGTGATGTTATTTTCTCCAACCATATACTCTGAGGACGAAGACCATATTCAGTAGGGTAGCAGACAACACAGAATGATTTGTACCTGCTTGCTCTTAACTGAATTTCACACATAGAGGGATAAACAAATATTACTTTTAGACTTATAGAATATCACATAAACCCCAATTCAGTTCAAAACCATAACAAAGTGTCTTCTATATTATATTTTAGCATTATATCTCAGGTTTTATCTTATCTAAAACCTGCCACTGACCTATTTTGGACAGTTTCTAAATACAAATAATAGCCCCCTATCAATTAAGTAAAATCCAGTATATTAATTAAAGCTTTTAAAACAGGAAATTCATATACTTTGTCCATATGAGATTGGACAATGAGATTTTGTCTTTGATTTTCTAATACATTTTTGAACAAGTTAGTTAAAATCTGAATGAGTGTTATTTGCAAAACCAAAGAATTTTATATGTATAGTACATATACATATAAAAATAAAAACTATATGTATGTATGTATGTAAATATTATTATTATTATTATTATTATTATTATTATTATGTGTAATTATTGATTATATATTCTTAATTATCAAAAAAAATCTAAAAATTACTGTATGCAATACTGTCATTTCAACATGAAATTGGTTTTATTTCTTTGCAGTTTTGATGTATTTTTTTTATTAATGTAATAAATGGAGATTAGGTGAGTTAATGAAAGTAACAATTGAAACATTAAATAAAAACAAACATTTTTTTTCACTAATAATATACTAGAAATTGTCCAGTGAGAACAGATTGAATTACATAGTGTATTTATGGTTACAAAGTGCAAACCTGAGGTTATTCAATTGTCCCCGCGGAGAGGAAAGAAACAGAATACTCTTGGAAGCTAATTAAACATGGAAACAATTTGTGTACATGCAGAAAACAAGGCCTGTCGTTCTTCAGTGCCAATAATAATATTCTATTTCCTATTTGCACTGTATAATGTGCAGGATGAAAAACAAGTGATACTGTTCTGCAATCCCCTGTGATATGGTTACAGAAGTCCTGTAACTTAATAATGTAATAGAGTCTGCATCACAGGCCGGGTCATTCTGGAGTAATGTGAGGCTTATTGCACGAAAAACCATAAACACCAGCAAAAAGTGTCGCTGCTTCAGGCACCTTCCCTGTGTGGAGACATGCATGGCCGCGGCAAATCCATGTGTGATAAAGAGTGGCATACGCTTTAAGANCTGAGACCAGAGGACCATTTCATTTAATAGAGTGATGAAAGCTATCAGTGATCAGTGATGTCATCTACAGCAAATAGTTTCCAGGGTTTCTGGGCCAAATCTAAGTTTATATGACCATTTGCAGGGTTTCATTTCTTACATTTCCATGAAATTTCCTTTACAGAAGTGACATATAAGCTTAGCTTTAATATGACACCCCTTCCCTTTGCCTGCTGTGGATTCAAAGCCACTGCAAATTCTGAATTAGCTGTATTAACGTGTACGGAAAAGTCATACCTTTCATGTTTCCTGAGGGCTGTCCTTTTATTTTGCCCATCTACCAGTTTGGCCTAAATTTACTAAGTGGTGAGATTGCAGTGAGATTGAAAAGTGGGGATATTGCCCATAGAAACCAATCAGATTGAAGCTCTCAGTTTCATTTTACATACTGGAAAATGTGAGCTTGAATCTGATTGGTTGCTATGGGCAACATCCCCACTTTTCAATCTCACTGGAATCTCACCACTTAGTAAATGTAGGCCTTTGTCTTGATAATCTTATTTGGTCTATTTTTTGTCTTCTAAATGTTTGGAGGTATGAAAAGTATTAACTAGGGTCTCCATGGGGCACCAATAGGAAATGGCAAGATACTTACCCCATGCACAGTACAGAATCAGATGGAAGTTTCCGCACATCAAACATCTGTAATCTGCTTGCGTGATGTCATGGCGTATGATGGCGGTCACATAAGGGATGTTCCGGGTCACACAATTTCTGGTGGCATGCCTGGTATTTACAAGCTATTTGTACTTGGTATAGAGGCAAAATTCACTTGAAGTACTCACCCCCATTGGAACAGGTGCAAAAGGAAATTTTCTCAGGGTTCAGTGAAATTCCTCACCTGCTACTACAGAGATGGACAGTCTGATAACACAGGTTGATGAACCTAAATTGAGCAAGCCACATACCCCCTGCAGTGATAAGCTGTAATGTGAGGCTTGGTCTACCCATGTGGTCTACTGTCTAAGCTGCCGCTTTCCCAAATGAATAGCAGTGTTTACATTTTTAAACGGGCTACCTGTTTGTCAGCCAGATTAGCCTGAACAATGAATGGGCACTGGATAACAAAGTTTTTAATTTGGCACATCGTCTTAAATTTAAGTTGCCAGCCATTCAGGTGTTGAGATTTTGATACAATTAAAATACCATTTGTAACATAACTTCATCAATTAAGTGATCCTGTTACTAATAGATATTTCATTTAACAATCACCTTACGCAACGTGGATTTCTATCCAGCAGTTAATCACATCACAGGTCACTTAGCAATATACAGTTCTGCATATTCTAATGCGATTACATGGTATTATTTTATGTGCCTTTCTGTACGCCGTCACCTTTCACTAATGTCCCTTCACATTCTTCCAGGCAAAGCCATGTTCCTTGTTCCTCTTCCTTTAAGCATCATATTCTAAATTTGTTCTAAATGTTCTTTTTATAGTTCAAAAATATAACTTATGGTTCACCCCCCCCCCCCAAACTATGAAACATTTTGTAATTTTTATATAATTATATTCAGTGGTCGAAGTGGAAATTTAGAAGTGGGGGTATGGACATTCAGAAGTGACGGTATGAAAAAAACTAATATAATAGAAGTCAATGGAGATTTGTAGTATTTTAATTACATCAGTAGAAGAAGTGCCGGTATGGCACACCCCCGTATACACCCCCACTTCGAACCCTGATTATATTATATAAATTATATAATTTTTATTATAACTCTCACCCACCTGTTACATATAATAGATAATAGACAACAGCTGGAGATTGTTTTTTTCCACTTTCCCTTTAGTTTCTAGTTTCCTATAGATTCTTATAGTAGTGTGGATTCTTACATCGCCCTCATTATGGACCGGATTCAGACCTCCTTGCCTAAGCTGGGCACACACGCAATTATTGCTACCAGCAGGAGGTGGCAATAATCCAGACAATTTTTTCCCGGGGAAAAGTTCCGACATCAGCTTCACACTGCTCTTGATAGCAGCCATAATCCAACTTGATGGGCTACTAAGAGTTCTCCTGACTATCTCTGCACTGATTGGCTGCACAGGCTTCCTATAAATCATGACATGAAGAAAAATCTGATTATCATACCAGAGCTTGCCCATAGCAACCAATTAGATTCTAACTTACGTTTGTGAAGTACATTTTAGCAAATTAAAATGAAATCTGTTTGGTTGCTATGAGCAAAATCTCCAACATCTTGGCCTACATTTACTAAGCAGGGAGACTGAAAAGTGGGGACGTTGCCCATAGCAACCAATCCAATTCTAGCTCACATTCTCCAGTATGTAAAATTAAACTTTAATCTGATTGGTTGCTATGGGCAACATCCCTGCTTTTCAATCTCCCTGCAAAGTTACAAGTGGGCAAAACCATGTTGAATTGTAGGGGAGGTCAATTGCATTACTTGCAAACTGTGTTAGAGATAAGAGATGATGTTTCCTAGGCCAACTCTAATAACAGTGTAACAGTAACACTGGCAGTATCTGTGTGCAAAATGCAAAAATAAAGTATTCTCCCTGCATGCAAACACTGACATTCATTTTAACTCCCCTACAATTCATCATGGTTTTGCCTACTAGTTCACTAGTATGAAAATCTGGATCCAGTCCTAAGAGTACAGCTAGTGAAAACAGTGTAGGTTCAGTGAGTCCTGTTACATATTATGGGGCACTGCTGCATGGCATACAAAAGCACATATGAATAACACTAAATTCCTCTACACACTCACAAAGGTAAATTGGATTAATATCAAAGCCAGCATCTGCTACACAAGCACAACTGACTAATGTGTTCCATCATCAGGTGCCACAAGGGACTCAGTGACTCGAGCTCCATGCATGTTCTGCTTGTTATTGTAGGAAATGATATCTTTATAAGATGCCAGTAAAGAGAAAGTGCCCTTTTTCCATATTCTTGTGTCAAACAAATAAAGGCCATGGAGGTGTGGGGCAAACTTCCGCTTTAATGATTAAGTGAAAATGAAACGTCAAGCAAGATAAACAGAAATGTTAACCTAAAAACGAAGCCTCTGATCTTCTCATCAAAGAGATATGTTTTATTTACACTTGCTTGGAAACAATACTGTCGTCCATTTTTATAAACTAACAGGACTTCAATAGCCGTTTGCAGTCTGAATGGAGAGACAAGACACGATTCCAGTGAGCCTGACACTGATACTTTCATCTGTTTAAAAGCTGGAGATATTAAATGATGGTGCATGATAATCGCATCTTTGATGAGCCTGTAAGCAGGGGTGCAAGTGTGGATAATACTTAAGAGCATAACCCAGCCTTACTGTACCACTTACCTCCCTCACACCATGCATATTCACTATTCCAAGCTTACCCATTCACTACCCACCAACAGAAGACTTTCCGACCCATATTATAAATTAATAATGTGTTTAAGTAACTGTAAAAGTGCACTATGTTGTCAAACCACCACTTATTAATGTCCATTCCACCACTTCCACTGATCCAATCCATAAAATAAAAATGCTAGGTGCATGATCATACAAAGGGGTCCAGGTTTTAAGTAAATGACAAAAGCATTTGTCAGAAACTACTATGAATTCTAGTAAACCAGCCAGTGTTGTTTTCAGTGCATATTGTCAGGCGGTCACAGGTCGTTCCAAAATAAATGTCAAAGTAAAACCTATTTCTGGCTATTGTATTTTAGCAGAACATGTTTAGCAACAGAGTGTCAGCCTGCGGGCAGGGCCCCTTCCCCATCGATTCTGTCTTATACAAATTGTAAAGCCGTCCATAATATGATGGCACTATATAAAAACCTGGTAACAAATAAATAATAAATAAATGGACAGCTGAATGTGTTAAGATGGTCTACCAGAGCACGTAAGCTCTATGGCATTGCCAAAATGACGTGAACTTGGTGCAACAAATTTAGTGTCACATACATGACACATGGAGTATATCAGCTACTACAGTGGGGGACCTGGTTAGGGTAAGTGAAAACTGTAAGGGTCGGAATGCCACTTATTACCAGCAGAAAACAAGTTGTTCATATGCTCTGTATGGCAATGTTACTAAAAGCAGGAATCTCTACAAATACTTTTATATTGAACACCATACCATGTTCTTTTAAATATATATAGCTGAAGATTAAAAATATCACTGAATACTGTACTTTCTATATATTCAGTAACTTTGGTGGATGATATTTTTACTGATTCAGTACTTGCAAAAATATATTCATATTATAATATGGTAATGCAGTTGTATATAAATACTATAACTAACAATCTAACAATAACTAACAAAGTTATTACCCTTATACCTATCCCATATGAGTTGTTAGACTATCAGGTTATCGGGTGACAGCCAGAAGTGATGATTTCTAAGCTAAAAAATGCGACCACTACAACCCACTGTGATAAAATGTATATTGAGCCTTTATAATAAATCTGACAGGTAAATGTGTGATCGGGAGAAGTTTTGTAAACCATATTTTTGTCATTTCAACCAGGAAGTTTCCCATCACAGAAAGTTGTGCAATAATTGCTGAAATGGGATTTACATCATTCTGGTCACTGGCACGTCACAATCAAAGTCTTACATGTCTAAACACAGCCAGATTCTATGGAAATGAAATGCTAACATTACACAGTGAAGCCATTGTGTCAGTCTGTGGCCTCTCAGGCTCCTGTAGTAATTCAACAATGGAATAAGCTGCTCACATCTGATAGTCCTGATAATGAGATAAAGACACAATAGCATTGATTTGGGGAATATGACACGATGAGACGTAAACTACTACCTGTTACTTTCACTGTATCTTCTTAAAACAGAAGATGAAAGGGCAGGGTAAAGATTATGGAGTTGACTTGGTGTTTGATTTCTGGTGAGCAGCCCCAGCATATGATTCATTTGTCAGATAGTTTTTAGGACCTGGTGTACCTCATTTCACTGGTTTGAAGTCTCCACAGCTATAATCTGGATCTACCAGTTCTTCTATATGATTTTTTCAGCAAACTACAGGCATGCGCTTCATTTGATAGACTGTAATATATCAATGATACCAGGGTGTGGGTTTGTATACGGCAGTATGTCATACCGTCACTTCGCTCACAGCCTTAATTGAAGACCTATACAACTCTAGTCACTTATATTAGCTATATTTTTATACCACCATTTTAAATGTCTAAACCACCACTTCTAGATCTCCACTGAGTGATACCGTATATATCCCTGTAATTTATATATAGTTATAAACAGTGCAATCTAAGTGCATATACGAGATGAGCTCTGAAGTCACTTCACTGAAAAGCTTATGCGATATACTGTAAGAACGACGTCTGATAAGGATATTGACAATCCATCTGAGATTTGAGCAAGCCAAATATAAGCTCTTAATATTATACATTATGCTTCTGTATAAGGATGCTTTGTTACTATCTCTTGAATATAAGAGAGTGACTTGTTTTTTTATCTAATTCATTTATATTTAAAGCAATCATTTGTTTGCCTATAAATGCAATCATGTAGTTGTCATAATACTATAAATTCATCTTAACTATAATGTAATACTATGATTATTTGGGGGCGCTTCACGCAGTGTTTTCCCCCTTACGCTGTTTGTGTAAGGGAGAAAACGCGCAACTTTTTAGCTCTATGAGCCGTGTATAAAAAGCTGCAATCTCTTAGAAAAATGGGGATGTTGCCTATAACAACCAAGCTCGAATCTGATTGGTTGCTATGGCAACATTCCCACTTTTCAATCTTCCTGCAATCTCACCGCTTAGTAAATTGAGGCCTTAGTCTGCAATGCATACTATGGACCAGATCCTGATTTGATAATGAACATAAGTCAATTCGTACAAAATGGACATATATGTGTGCAATTCAATAGTCCATGCGTTCTAGGGTAGTACCCTTCCCTTGCATGTACAGGCCTAAAATTCATAACATAAAATCATACAGGCTCACAATGTACACACCAGATACACGCGGCAGTCACAACCTGCATCAATGGTGCTGCATTCTGAGGTGTAAGTGGCCTTCATACACATACGTACTTACCCATATGTGAGTACTCTATTGTACTCTACTGTTATTGAAGTAGTCGAAAAAATACTTTAAATGTGATGAGCTCTAACTAAAAATAGAAATTAGAAATACCCTAATTTATCAATGAGGGGAAGAAAACCAGTCACAAGAGTCACTGGAGGGAGTGCAGATAAAGGTAAGGAGTAGTAGTAATAGACTCGCTGGGTCACCCATAATTCACCACCAAAAACAGTGAGTGGTTTTTAAAAAGTAAAAAATCTATTCATCGTAATAAATCAACAAATCAGAGGTGTAGTAGAACGCGAGGGCATGCATATAAACTAGAGGGTGGTAGGTTCAGGGGAAATGTGCAAAAGAATTATTTTACTGAAAGGGTAGTTGATAAGTGGAAGGACAGCTGTGATGGGTCTCAAACTTTCAAACCTCCAAATGTTCAGATTTGTGCACTTATGCTGTTATTATTATCACAAGGCATCAACATGGCTGCCCTCCAGTAAAACAGAATATAACACTATGTTTTCTCCCTTCACTGAATTCAAACATCACGTCTTGTTATTTTTTCCTACCTTGTCACAAAAGGAGAAAACTTTCATTACCACGGTCGCCCCTTGTGTTATGAATTCCCCCCCCCCCCCCAGGTTCTTTACTAACTATGAAAATGAAATGGAATGTTAAAATAATTATGCTAAATTCCCCAGTTTAATCACCAGACTCTTATACTGAACCAGCCCAACCTTTTAGGTCAGACAGGAAGACAATTGACGTAGTTGGCACACAACAATGCGTAAGTGCTTGAACAAAATATGGCAGCCAAGTGAGCACAGTTGGGTAATCACAAGATATGAAAAACAGTGAAAAGAACAGGTGAGCTAAGATATTTGGCACTTTAGACTGAAATCTCCCGCATGCAAACTATGGACTGCTATGACATATTATATAAGCCATGACAAGTATTTCTCAGTGTTAGCAAGATGTTTCCTTGATGGAAGAAATCAAGCAATCCACCAGAAATGAAAACTTGGCAGCCACAATACACTAGAGACTAATACTGGAAGGGATGTTTCGCACAAAGGATCTTCCAATAATACCAAGCAACAGAAACACGTTACTATACAGAGAAAACAATCTCCGTTAAATCAACCTGGTTTGTAAATAACATAATAACATGCACAACTACATCTCCAAGTAAACCATAGACCTAGTTACCGACTGCATACAATGATCTAAGAGGGATTCCATATAGATTTTGGAATATTTATTGTTATATGCCCTTTTAATAATTACATTGACATAATACATTACATTGATACTGATTGTAACTAATTAAATTTACCTCCCCTGTAATTCAACATGGTTTTGCCCATGAGAGTGTAACTCATGAGTTTCTCTAAAATAACTTACCATCAGTAACGACCATCTATCACTGTTTATTCAATATTTAATTGGGAATGGTGGTTTGACTGAATATTTTAATTAAAAAAAATAATGAAATAGACAAACCGATAGCCTAATATTATAATATACAGGCTTCAGCAGAGCTGAAGCAGAAGAGGGACATCTGACACTCACATTTGAACGACATCGTTCTAGTGTATGGTGCAGATGACAAGAGAAAATCTGTCTGTTCTTCGGCACCGATGTACGCCCAGCATAAAAACAGGTAAAAGGTAAATGTTCCAGTGTTTGGATATCTATCTTATGTATTCTTGGGTGCTTTTACCTGTGTGACTTGAGTTTATCCTGTTGAAGGACCCATGACTGACACAGACGTTTATGACACTGGGCAGTACATTTCGCTCCAGCTAAACCTTGATTGGATTTATGGAGTCACAGCCTTCTATTTAATCTGGGGGGTCTATATTCCTCTTGCCGCAGCATTAAGCAGTGTTGGCAGAACAACCCAAGAGAAATTCTGGACTCAGGTACCTCAGTCCCCCAGCCCATTTTTCCCTTTTCCTATACGCTTTCTCTTCGGTCCACAATTTTTCTTATACTATAAACTTTTATTTGTGACCATTTTTCTGCAGTTTAGTATGCTGAATGGCTGAATACATAAATAGGGACCTATGCAATGTAATACAAAAAGAAATTTGTAGAGATGCCAACATTACACAAAATATCACTGTCTCAGCGGAGTCTCGGAAGATTTGCTGACTTTCCTGGGATATCGGGAGAAGTGCCAGAAATCCAGGAGTCTTCCAGAGATTCTAGGAGAGTCACCAACCCTGACGTATAACTGAAATCCAGTCCATGGGCTCCAACAAATCTATTCACCCCAAGTTTTTTCTTTATTCTATAACATACCAAAGACACACAGCTACTCATGAGACATTCTCATTTTGTATTTCATCAATTCTCTGGAATGAAGCTTAACAAGCTATAATGGTAGAAACGATACCCAATAATTTCACATACTGAACATGCAGAACACAGGTTCTGTTAGGTCACCCTTATAAAGGGTGTTTCAGGGTCCCAGGAAGAAAAAAAATCAAGTTTGGGGATTAGGTCCCTGATAAAGGAGCCTGACTGCTGGGTAGAACATTTGATCACCTCTGTGCCATCCTATAGGAACAACACATCGGTGGTGAATCAGAATGTGTTGGTTGTTACTAACCGTTGTGCTTGTGCTTGCTTGTGTTACAACATAGTGAAACATCTACACTACATAATTAATGGATTAATCAGCCAACTATTGTCCAGTCAGTTTGATATTAATATATCGTATAACTGACTTGAGTAGGCTTTTCCATGTGCCAGTCTTTTTCTATAGAGGGTTGAATCTTAGATACTTTTATGGAATCTATTACTACACTATATTTTGTATAACAAATTTGCCGCATAGTGAAAAAAATGTACAGATCCATCCATATACAGAAGTATTATATATATTAAACTGATGTACATATATAGATAGGGTAGGATGGAGCTGGCTGGAAATGGTTGTTGCTGCATCTGATAAACACATTTATATCTAGTAATATTTTATAAGAAAGACTCAACTTTGACATTGACATCATTTTAGTTTCTTAAAAAGCATATTAATCACCATTTGACAAGCAATGGCCCGATCAGGAATATTACTGGTTTGAACGATCTTTTAAAAAGATATGCATAAATAAATATACTAGCACTGTTGCAACCTAAAACAAGCAGCAGCAGTGTACCATATCAAAAACCGGTAGGTAGGTTGGGTGCGTCGGAGGTGAGTTTTTTTTTCTTTACTTGAATTGCAAACGAGGGGGAAGGTAGAGTTATTGTGGGTGCAATGGAGGATATAAGCTCTGAATAACAGCAATATCTAACATTTAAGCTCTAAATAACAGAAATTTGTGAATTACCAATAGATAGATAGATAGATAGAAATTAGATAGATAGATAGATAGATAGATAGATAGATAGAAAATAGATACATAGATAGATAGATAGATATTAGATAGATAGATAGATAGATAGATAGATAGATAGATAGATATTAGATAGATAGATA
>JABWIB010002477.1:20504-31983 GCA_016617825.1 Platyplectrum ornatum | reverse complement strand
GTGCAGATTGTTCGACCAGGTGTCCTGTTGAGTGCAGATTGTTCGATCAGGTATCCTATTGAGTGCAGATTGTTCGACCAGGTGTCCTGTTGAGTGCAGATTGTTCGATCAGGTGTCTGTTGAGTGCAGATTTTAAGTATAGTGCTCACCCCTATCCATGTTGCGTTGGAAGTGTAGAGTTGTTGAACTTCTGTCCATCTATAAGCTGTTCAAGCACCTATCCTGGCTTGATGAGATTGCAGTCCAGACTTTTTGTTACCACCACCATCTATGTAAGTACACACACCAGGCTGCCAGTTCTGTTCTTTTCCCTTACAGCTGGTTCCATGAAACACATTACCAATATGTTATCTTGTTTTTCTCATGCTACATCCAGTAGTAGGAAACATAGGGACTAATCTCATTTTGCAAGCCTCTATGTTGGCATTTTTTAAGAAGGGAAAAGAGGCTCATAGTTATTTATGAGTGTTTTGGGATTTTTAAGAATCCTATTCAAGGAAATGGAGTGACGTTTCAAGAGTATTATTAGTAGCTTATAATGTCAGAGGGCTTTAAATATATTCCAGATACCATGTGGCTGGGCATAGTTCTGAACAATGTTTCATATATAAACAAAACGCATAATAAACGGACTTATCCACTACATTTGTAAATAGAGTAGGTTTTTTATGCTCCTTTTCCATTTACAATACATTTATTTAGTTTTTTATTAAAATTGTTGAATATATATGGATATGTGTGATACAATATACATGAAATTTACAATTAATGGTTTTCCATTTGTTTAATTTGCCATTTTTTTATATTGAGGTAAGTCTAAACGGGACTTCAATTTAGTCAAAGCTTCCAAAATGCTGCACATTGAATCCAGAGGAGTGTGTTATGCTAAGACACGCAACTCCAGATAAGATGTAGTGAAAAATGGGTTACCAAAATCAAAATTTCAATTAGAAGTTTATTTTCAGATCACCCGGCATTTTCAGCAGCCACTTCAGGGGCCTCTACGTACTATTGCACATTCCTTCATTGACCAGGCATGGACCACAGCTGTCTATTAAGTAAATTTATCTCATTCATAGTTTTTACTGGTTTCTTTTTCAGCACCGGTTCAGTGATTTCTACGTGGTCTACCATTTTAGACAATGTTGCTTGTCTTATGGTAGTTCATGGTGCCCCTGATGTGGTGGTTATCCATGTTGGGGAAGGGGGTGGGAAGGTTTGGCATTCACCAGAACTCTCAGCGGGATCTCAATTCAATTCAACAAGCATTGGATTGGTGGTCTAAGCTTCATGATATGATATGGTCCAATATCATTCCCCAAAGGGTGCATAAGTATTCCCCCAATGATCTCTTGAAACAACAGGGTGGTTTATCTGAACATAAATATGATGGACTGTCTTCCGAGGCCCCAGGGGTTGTAGGAAACTGTTGTTGTGCATCAGTGCAGCGGCTAAAAAAAGCTATCCTGCAGTCCTGAATCAGCACCCAGCCGCCGTTTCGGCTTTTTCGTGATAAACTTCATTTCCTATTCAGGATGGACTGGGTTGAAACATTGCTAGATAGGGAGGGTCGAGTGGCCAACTTCTTTGGCGTTTGGGAGGGCTACATGTCCACCTTAATCACCTCATTCCGCAACCGCATTCGCACGTCAGTGGAAAACACGTCTTGGTACCTCCTCCAGTCCGATAGCCGTGGTGCCCCGCTGGGTGATGCCTGACCCAATCCTGTGATGTCCAACTGTGTATCCGCCTGGGCCGTGGCGCTCCTCCCCTCCTTCCCTCCCCCCCGCTCCCCTCCCACGCAGTGACCAGTATTTGAGGATGACACCCCCCATGTTCTCTACTAATGCTTAAGGTGGGGTGGCCGTGGCGGATGCCCGAACGCCAAGTACTGTATGTGTTTATTCTAAGTGATCAACCTCGCCTTGTGTAATGTTCCTCATCGCTATTGTTGGGCCGGCATTCTGCCATTGCTATTGTTATATTATTTTTAGTACTGTGTGTCATCCGTTTACTATATTGTATTTGATGTTTTTGGACCAGTGCAACATGTACCATTGTATTTAGTTTGGTGTACAAATAAAAGTTTTTGGAAAAATATGATGGACTGGAAGGGGTGGAAAGACACACTGTCTTATTTCTACTGTCTTGTGAACAAACAACAGTTTTTGCAGGACATTTGTCCGATTACATGTAGCAACCATAAGTTTTTAAATCTTGCACTTTTGTACTCTCAGCAATGGTGTCATCACTACAAATACATTAAACACAAGAAAAAGAAGAAGCAGGAAGTGCAATGTGCTGCTGCTTCTTACTGATTAATGAAATTACTTTACAGGGTATTGGCCAACTTTGGGGTATTGGTCATTCAATTGATCATTCAATTCCTACAAAATAATTTCTTTCTGTACAGCAAAGAATATGAGTAACATGGAATATCTTGCAAACATAGACTGATTAGTACAGCATAGGAAATCTTTTCCACCTCAAACAATGAAAACATTGAAAAAGAGTCTGATCATACTGGAGATCAGTGAGGCTCTTTTCAGTGTTCTCCAAAAACCATACATGAAGATGAGTAGAAGAACACAAACACAGGTCTATGTTTATCAGAATAGCAACAACAATGATTACATATTAACAGATATCTAATTTAATAATTTTTCATATAACAAAAACATAAATGAGCATGGAAAGAAAGATTTCTATAATGGCATTGCTCAATAGGAGTTGGGCTTGCAATGTTCTGTGGAATACCTGAGGTGGACATTGTTGGTGCTGAGGTGATAAAATAGTGAGGAGGACATTCAAACCTTGCATGGGAGGATGTGATGGAAGTTGAGGCAATGACACTGGACAAGGTTTGAAACGGTTCTGTCGGTTCTGCTAGTTGGTGGGGAATCTGTGTATGGGGTGAATCTGTTCTCTTTATAGAGGTCATAGAGGTCATCCATGGTTATCTTCCTAGCATCGACCATGTTATTTGTAACAATCCTCCTTAGCTATATTGCCAATGTATGACTCAGACTCAGCCATGTTCCTCATGAACTGTTGCACTGTATTGAGTTGGCATCTTCACATGTTGTCCACACTGGCAGATGGTCTACTCTCTTATTAAATACAAAACCGCAATCATTGCTATTGATGGAAAAATGGCAGATTTTGTCATTCTTTCTCATATAGGGTCATATTATGTAAACTATTAAGCATTTTGCAGTAGCACTTTAATGGCTATTCATGAACTTACATTTGTGTAAGAAGGACAAGTTGTAAAGTAATACTTTGAAATTATGAGAAGCTATAAAAATTCCAAACATATTCTGATATGACATCACAGATATAGCTATTGTATGTACTTAATATGCCACTATACTTACTTTGTATGTACTTACTATGCTTACTATTGTTATGTATATACTTACTATGCTTACTATAGTTATGTATGTACTTACAGCCATGATAGTGTGTTGTCCATATCTTCTAAGGTAGGTGATGTGGACCAGTCAAGTTCATATTGCCTATGGACAACCTAGTCCAGTGTGTAATCAATCCCCTTTAAATGTAATGGGTATTCTTTTAATAGTTACAAATAATGGCACATCGGGCATAAGGCCACATATTTATAATGCGAAGCTCTTATGCAGCCTGATGTCCCAGTGATTGTATTACATGTGCCAGTAGTAAGAGCAGTTTCTCAAAACACAATAGAGACTCTGTCACTTTGAAGATAAGACCTCAGAGTCGGCCTAAAACAATAATTTTGTACTTTCTTTCCTGTTTCAAGATTTATTTTAAGTAGAAGTATGAAATGTCAGAGAAGCTCATGGCAGCCAGATCAGTTTGTATAAAAATCGACTGCCTGTTTGCAGTATATTATAGGCTATATTTGACACAGGAAAGCACTTAATCATGAATTCTATCTGCACACCACACCCAACATTGGGAGCCCCAGCGCCAAATATACAATATAACCCTGAACTCTCACTGAACATAGGCAAGTGACCAAAGAAAAGCCAAGGGGGTTTCTTAAAGATTGGAATCAAGTCCCAGAGATACGGCGGGTTTGTAGAATGAATAATGTGCATCTGTCAACAGATTACATGCACAGTCCCAGCAAAGTGCATACAATAGTTGCATAGGTTGAGTCTATGTTGCTTCTGGGCCTGTTTTGGGTTGCTATGGTGACAATAAAACATTTGACTCTAATACAAACAATACCCAAAGTTGGCCACAAAGTACCTAAGGCTTATAAAAGGGGAGCGTCCAGCTCGATGCCACATTGTCATGCTCAGAGGCTGGCAGTACAGTTAAGCACATCCCGGATCCTCCCTGGTGGAGCGTCATGCGACAGAAGGGGACATCACAGATATCAAATCAACGCATTTAAATGGATGTCAATAAATGATATCGTCCTCCTCCAGCTTACTTTATTGTGACTATCGGTATTTGGTATCGACCACCATACAATGTTCTATGTATGTTCCCTTTATGATCCAGTCATGCATGTTGCTGAAGGATTACAGCAGAACAACCCACAAGATGGTGTTTATTGTTTTGTTATTTAATGCTTAGGCTCAATCATGGAGCAGTGGGTTGTGTTGGGTGTTTGAAACATAAGACAGCAGTCCGGTTTATATCTAAAACATCAGTGATTTGTTTTTATAGACACCCTATAGAAATAACAAGTTAGATCCAGACTTCTGAAAATTGGGTCTTTTCGGATTCTTGGGATTGGAAAACTAACAATTATTCAGTTGTGCATGCAAAATACTTTCTATAGGAATCCGCATCGACAACATCCAGGCGTCTGTACTGACTTAAACACTAACGCGTTTCGGACAGTGGATCTGGTTCTATGGGCCAGAATTAGATCTTTAGGCACTAATGACTTACAATACAAACAGAATTATAGTTGAGAGAGCCCAAGTATAATAATAGTGTAACAATAACACTGGTCAGTATCTGTGCGCAAAATACAGAGTATTCTCCCTGCATGCACACACTGACATTCATTTAACCTCCCCTGCAATTCAATGGTTTTACTCTTCACACATACCCCTTTTCCACTGACGAAAAAAAAACCTGGGTTTATGCACATGGTTATGACCCAGGTTTATTTTGGTGGAAAAGGGTCCCAAGACATTAAACCCGGGTAATTAGACCCAGGTTTTTACCTGGGACTAATGCAGGGTTTTTACCCGGGTCGCTGCAGTGGAAAAGGGGTTTCTCTTTAAAACATAGTAGATAACAATACTCTACTCCGTTCGGTGGAAATGATGTCAACCCAGGTTCACCTTGCAGTGGAAAAGGTGTCTTTTTTTACCCAGGAAAAATGCAGGGAACAAACCCAGGTCTGAACCTGGGATCTTGGTGGAAAAGAGGTATAAGTCATTGGGGTATATTTACTAAGCGGTGAGATTGGAAAGTGGGGATGTTGCCCATAGCAACCAATCAGATTCGAGTTCACATTCTCCAGGGTGTAAAATGAAACAGAGAGCTTGAATCTCATTGGTTGCTATGGGCAACATCCCCTCTTTCCAATCTCACTGCCATCTCACCACTTAGTAATTATACCCCATTGACTCATTAGTGCCTTAAGATCTGATAATGAATCAAATCAGAAAATGAGTCCAACTCAATTTCTGCTTATAATATGATTTTTATATCTGGAGTGAATCCTGACTATATTTTAATACATATGTTTCCAATCATTTTTCATTTTATAATTTTCAGACAGAGTTTACAGATTGATATTATGGATTTATTAACTTGTCTATGGATTCTTAACAAGGATCCAGTCAATACATGCTTGTCTGTTCAATACACTTGCCCTACAACAAACAGAATATGTTAAAATTTAAGCTAACACTTGGGTTTGCAGTACTTGGAAAGTCATCATTTTATGTACACTTCAGACTCAAGCTACAAATAAGGAAACTTTTGGCATAATCATACAGAAATCTAATACAGGTTGTGTTCCTTATCCTAGATTCCACTGTAATGCCATCCGCTCCACATTACTTCATCCTTATTTATTCAGTGTCAATAAATTGAAGTATGTGTACATAGGTTACCCCATGCAGCGCAGAACATTGTGTGCTGGAAACATGACCATGACAGAGTACAGGGAGTGGAAGAGTATAAAGTTATTTGTTTTCGTTTAAAATTGTTACATCTTGTTGAATTTTCAGTACAATGGTATTAATATTGCTTTGCCATCATTTTATATAACCAACAATAGATAATAACAGGTCATATTAGAGTGTTGTTGTTGGTTTTAAGTCTATTTTACTTAAGCTGGGCATACACTATAAGATAACTTTTTCCAGTCGAAAGATTTTTCAAAAGTGAGCAAAACCATGTTGAATTGCAGGGGGGGGGGGGGTGTAAAATGAATGTCAGTGTGTGCATGCAGGGAGAATACTTTATATTTGCATTTTGCACACAGATACTGACCAGCGTTACTGTTACACTGTTATTACACTTGTGCTGGAAACATCATCTGTAATACTGATTACGATTACTTCAATTTACCCCCCCCCCCTGAAATTCAACATGGTTTTGCCCACTCAATCAAAAATCAAAAAAAAAATCAAAAATCATTCAATTGGAACAATTTATCTTATAGTGTATGCCCAGTTACTTTATTTTTTACTGGTTCCTTACCGTGCTGTGAATGGCCCACGCATAAATGCAGTCTTCAGGCCTCCCATTGAAATGTATGATGTGAGATATGCACTCTCCTGCTATGCACTAAGTGTGATAAAGGAGGGTACAGTTTGGTGAAGTGCAATGAATGGGGCCCACATATAATTTTCCACCTCACACAACACTGGTCATACCTACTGCAGTGGGACCTCCAAACATCCAGACATCCGTGCTTACTTGCGAGAGAGGAGAGTGGACTCCCCACTTTATGTGTCCAGAACCATATGTTAAAATCCCTGCCCTTCCAGGTTTACTAGAAGCTAAGCATGTCTATGCTACATTGCAGGGATTAGGCATGCTAAACTACAGGGCTGCCCCCCTCCCTAGGGAAAATCACCCTGTTTATTGGTTCCAATTTCCATTAGAACAATATCGCTCTAGTGGATGCCCAGCTTAAGCAGAGTAGAGCAAATTATAATCATTATATCATTTTTATTAATGTTTATTTACATAGCACCACACGATAAGCCTTATGTTGGGTACATATTAGAAAGATTATCTTGTCAATCACAAGATAAACAATCCATTCATCAGATATCTGTCCAGTGTGTACTCACCAAACATGCTGCAGGATGGTTTCAGATGTCTGTGGTTGCTTGATTTTATTGTTTGTAGCTCCTAATATTTCTGATGTCTACAGAAAACTTCAGTGTGTACTGATACATCATCTTCAGAGCAACAATTCCAATTGATAATTCACTATACAGCCATCTGGTGGACGAGTATGTAATTGCAGCATATTACTGCAGCAAAGGTTTCTAGGAATGTTTACAGGCATGGACCTCCTGCAGCTGCACATAGTTGCAGAGATATTTTAAATCAGCTTGTCACCTGCTAAATGTAAGTTCTGATGTGTACCCTGCTTGAGTCTGTGAGTCAAACTCATGGCCTTAAGTAGGATCATTTTCTGAAGATGCCAATCCTATTTGAATCTAAAAATCTTTCCAAGGATCTCAAAAAACATTAATGGCTAGATTTACTAAACGGTGGGAAAGGAAAAGTGGAGTTGTTGCCCATAGCCACCAATCAGATTCAAATGTGGAACTACCATTGGTGCAACAGCTGCAAGGCACCAGGCCCATGTGGTTCCCAGGACTCATGTGGCTCCCGTGGCCTGCTACAGTTGTTCGCCGGAAACAAAGGGACACTGTGCTAGAAATTCTCGGATGTCATGTCCCTGATAGCTGATCGGCTAAGAATATCTGCTGTGTCAGGGAGAGTCAAGTGGTGCTGGCTGCAAATCCGCCTAGACCTGACGTGCACACACCCTGGTCATCTACCAATATAGCCAAATATATCAACCTAAACTTGTCAAGAAAATGTCAAAAAATCCAAAAGATCCAGCCCTATGAAGGGAAGGGGGTACAAAGGATATTTTTGCACCTGGGCCCAAGACTCTCTAGTTCCGCCTCTGTCTAGATTTGCTCACACCCCTGACCCCCTCCCCTACTGGTCAGTTGTTTAAAAACAGTGCTCACTGACCCCATTGCCACTCCAGCCCCTGTCAGTGCCATTGTTCACAGTGGAGTATGCCAGGAGCACCATCTATAGCAAGGAACAGCATAACCCAGGCATGCATAAATCTGAATATGTGCTATTGGCTTTATTTCATGTTAAACAAACCATTACAGTCAATTCCAAATGACCCTGAATGTGTGTGCATACAATGCAGTCATCTAAAAATAATTTTTATCATAATGATTTAACTCAAAGGAATACTGGCTTGGATACCCGTGCCACTATGTTACTACACGATGGCATTAATCAATAGACAAGTCTTGGGTGCTGTTCTGGGAAATACCTCACATATTATACATTCCCAAAATATCTCTCAGTGCTCCCAATGGGCTCTTTCCTTCCTGCTGAGATCTGCACAGTCTGGAGGCAGGTGACAGCCGGATATATAAAATACATTTACCTCTCACTCACTAGGGTCAAGTATTTCGATTATTTATTGCCTTCAGTTCGTTCTGAATATTATTTTTTCTTTAATAATTAATTTCCTGTTGCAAAACAAGATTAGGAGTGATAATGTGAACTAAGAAAGAAGAGTAATCGTTAATCTATATTAAACAGCTCCAGTCATCTTAATTTTGGACCCTGGTAAAAAGCAAGGTTATTCCCGGGTCCGACCCAGGTCACCCGCAGTGTGAACGGGAAAAGAAAAAAGTACAAAAAATTAAAAAAGAATTTATAATAATAGTATATAAAATAAGAATTTACTTACGTCCCTGCAGCAGTGTGTGTCTATATGCATGTGTGTCTATATACATGTGTGTCTATATACATCTGTTTGCATGTGACAATCAGAGGCACCTTCTCCGCACATCCTATACAAGGTTGCAAAAATTGCAGTCTGGACAGGACACCCGCAGTGAACTTACCCAATGCATTGACATAATGCTACAACTTTGAAATTTAGACATTGTTAGGCTATTGGCCATAGCCAATAATAACTATGATATTAGGATTAGTGCAAATATAATATTTTTATTTATGCAGAACATGATAAAATAGATAATTAGAAAACATAGGATTCACAGGATAGCTGTTCATTTGTTTTATCCTGTTATAAATGAATGTGAGTGTGCATCTCTGATCACCGCTTTGAAGATCACATGCACATTATTCTCGTAAGTGATAAATCCAGATTTCTGGAATGTAAACTTTTGTTTTCAGTTAGGAATTTCCTGTATGCATGGGAATTAACATAAAAAATTGTAGGTAAAACAGGTCAAAGCACTTCAGGAGAAGCAGACATACTCAGCATGTCCAGTAATTCTTGGGTGAAGTTTTCTATAAGTTCAAGAAGATACTCAGGAAATAGAGGTTTTCTCAAAAAAACATCCCACCCCATATTTGATTGATGAAGTGGCCATATTGCAGTGTCCTGGTAAAGTACAATGAACGACTTGCATTTTTACTTATTACACTAGAAAATACCATTAAAAATTAAACACAATATACTTTTTTAGCTTCTCAGGCATCCCTCCAAAATACTTCTTCACCAAATGATTAAAGATTGCAATCTTTCTGTACCAGAGGTAAGTAGTCAGAAAAACTGTTATATTGTTCAATGCCTTGCCAATGTGCTGGCCAACTGCCTAAGCCTAATGGAGGGATGCCATTGCCAGTTCGACAGTCTAATGGCGCTACATCAATCAATTCTGCGCTACATATTCTTTGTAAATACTAAAAATCTATTTATGTCATAGAGCCGTATATTTAAAAACCTGCAAATTTTATGTAAATCCACTGAATGGTAATCCTACCTCATCCCCATGGTTCCTTGTGAATTTCTGAGTGTCTAAGCACATGCTTTGCATGGCCCAGGACTACACAGTTTTTTCAGGGATTTGTAATGTGGTACCCAGGTAGAAGGTACCCATCTAGACTCAGAACTGGGGGGGGAAGGGGGGGAAGAGCAGAGCACCCCCCTTCAAATGTGAAGGTGGCACCACGCTCCCCCTCCAGAGTGCAGTCAGCCGGATCTTACAGACAGCTGAAGTGCTGTCACAGGCTGTAGTGGGGGCTCTGTGAAGGATGGAGTGGGAAGCGCCATGGGTAGAGGGGTCGCTGCAAGTAGGTGGAGACTAGCCCCTCAAAGTTAAATATTCCGAAGCCCCCACATCTAGGCATAGAGACTTGCTGGGTTTATATATTGGTAATGCACGCATTTCTGTGTTTTGTTTTGTTTTTTATTCTCTCTTAATACTACTAATACTGTTTGTATTAGTAGTAATACAAACGTTGTATTACTACTCTGTACACAAGGCTGCCCTACTTGTATGTGCTATCAACCTGTGTTCTTCAAGTAAGCACTTTGTTGACTGACTTTTGTCACCCTGGTGGTGTGATGTATATTTGTATGTCTCATATTCTTTTTTGAAAAAATAATAACAATAACAGTTTTTTGAAAAAAAAAAAAAAAAAGCTACATTTTCTTGCCGTAGGAAACGGGAAAGAGTAAGCTTCCAAATTGTGAGTCTATGGGAAGGAGCTGTGGCAGGCTGGGGAATTGTAGGGTCTGGCTCAGAGAAAGAGTTAGGGATAACTGCAGGACATGGGCACTTACTCTCGTCACCACTTTAGTGGCAGAATACGAAGTCCACCAAAGTCCACCACATTGAAAGGGCAAACTAAAATAAAACATTTACATGTATAACTTTTTATAATTTAGCTTTAATATTTTGCAATCTGAGTGTCTCTGTCAGTGAGAGAAGATAGATATGAAACTGTTGCCGTAGCTATGTTTTCAATGGAGTGTGAGACCAATAGTGTTGTATATGTGTGTAAAGAAATAGTAATTGAATACCTCTCAGAGCCAAAGATGTACTAGAAATCAAACAAACGAGTTGTTTTAATGCTTTAATACTGATGTTGCCATCAGTAACTTGACCAGCACACAATATGTCCCACAACCAGCTCTCAGTAATATATGATTAAAGGTGGTGCAACCGCATTAACAGGAGAAACTTCCATGCTGCATATAGAATAGGTAGACACCAAGATCCCCCAAATCAGAATTGAATATTGCATAACAGGATGTTTAACCACAGTATATAACACTGTTAAAGAAACTACAAAACTATATTTTCTTATCCTCTTAAAAAAAGGGGGGGCTCTTGCTACCAAATCTAACATCATTTGAATAAACTTAAGAAACATTCAAGATGTCTTATGTGTTCTAATATTTAAATAGCATAGTATTTAATAAGTTTGTTCATCAGCTAATAGCATAGAAACATAGAAACATAGAAAGTGACGGCAG